>VZRQ01003409.1:1448338-1561764 GCA_013397975.1 Machaerirhynchus nigripectus
CGTGTTTTAATTTCGGCGTTTAAATTGGAATCTTTAATTAATTTTTAATCTTTAATCATTTTTATTTGGGGTTTTTTTTTTTCATTTGTAACATTTAATTTCTTTTTTTTTTTTTACTCTTAAAAGTTGTTTTATCTGATTTGGGGAGCAGATAAAAAAGATTGAAGAATATTTCCCTGACATTTATGGTTCACCAGGGATTCTGTCAGAAGTAAAAACACACATATGCACACACACAGATTTTTCTCAGACAGGGCATTAATATTTCTAACCACTGTATTAAAGTCATAACTGTGTTGTATTAAGGACAATTCAACAATGCACAAAGAGAAGCTTGTATGTAGGTCCATACTATCCCATGGGAGAAAACCATGTGGAAAGGAATAATTCATGAGGTTCTCCTGAGATTTTTCTTAAGAATAATAAAAAAGGGAACAAAGGATGAGAAGCTGGAAGAAAAAGAAGAGGTCAGATGTCTGGAGTCCTTTATAGGAAAGGTGCTTAGTGTTTTGGACAATCTGGAAACCTTTCTGTCATCAGTTGCTGATCAGAACTCTACAGAATAGAAGCTATCATGTTCTTTAGAGAATGTTAGCTTTTAGGTGTTGTTTGGCATTCTCCATTAAAGGGTTGTCTTTTTTCTTGGTGGGTGAAGGACAAATATGTCAAGAAGAAAATGGCAACTTTCACCAAAAAAGTGACAGTTTTAATTTGCAAATTATTTTAAAAAGATAAAAAAATGAGAATTTTTGAGAAAAAGATAACCTATACATAACTTCAAAACCCCCAAAATGGAAATATTACATGCTTTCCATGAAGGCAGCCTAAAGAAAGATATTATGAGCTTTTACCAAAAGGAAAAAGTTGAACTACACTATTTTGAAAAGTTACTGTAAACTTTGCTTTGGACAAATCAGCTCAGTAGATCTTTGAAAAATGTAAGGAAAAGGGCTGAAATCTTTTAAGTGTGATTGCTCCCAGTATGGGAAAGAACCTGAAGGCAAAGCTGGAATAAAATATCAGAAAAACAATAAAGTAAAATAAATTATGAAGACTTTAAGAAGTGAACGAATTAACACTAAGAAGGTAATTCGTATTGCATTTGGGATACATCTGCTATTTTTCATACATGAGAATTATTATCTCTAATGAACAGTAGGTTAGATAAAAACAAGAGGACACTGGAAAGGCAAATATTAAATTTAAGATGCAGGATAACAGCAAGGGGAAAAAAAAAGCCCTTCTATATGTGTACTGAAATATCAGCAAAATGCCCTGTGATATCAGTTCTGTAGTGAGTCACAGCATAATTATATTACAATTTAAGTAAAATTTTCAGAGGCATATAATTTTTCATAATTTCACTTGGATGCTAATTATCCCTGCCTCCCATCAGTTTCAGAAAGAGAAGGATTAGTAGCAAGATGCAGTACTTCCACAAATAGTAGTTATTAGTAGCATAAGAAGAGGTGAGGAGTACTAAGGACTTTTAAAATTATCAACTGGATAGTATCAGTAATGTTATTAACACACACACATTCATAGAACATTTTTAAATGCACCACTTAAAGACAAATTTCTATTATCAGCCTTTGAAAGTCAAACAGTATTTCTTAATATTTCTTTAAAATGTCTTAGAGTATATAAGACATTAGTCATTATCAAGACTCATTTTTAGCCACTCCACAGCTGACAGCTTTAGAGATATATCTTGTACACTTTCAGCAGAGGAGTTGAATATTAAAAAAAAACAAACCAAAACAAACATAAATTGAACTATCAATTTCAGTTTGGACCTCGATTCCTTTCCTTCTTGTTGCATTTTTCCATTTGACAGAACACTAGGACGTTATATTGTTCTGAATTTGTCCCTCCTCAAAGCAATTAGCTAAATTCATATTGAGACCTGGATAGTGCTAAAGTTTAATTTCTAAGTATGATCACGTGCTATGATTTACAAAATCACATTGTCACTACTGCTTAGTCTGACTGGTTTCCTAGATATGTGCTGACTTCCAGTTATGTTGATCTTTGATGCATTTTACTGAAAAAAACCTAAAACCCTATCTTCCCAGGTCAGTGTTGGCCTTGTTATTTTCAGAAAACGTACTGCCCTTTACACAACATTACTGGCCTTGAGATGCACAGATGTGGTTCATGTATAACTGAGTAAATTCAGAATTCCCAGAGTTAGGCAAACACCATTGTAGTTTATAATACAGCCATAGTAAAACCTAGACTACTGGCCTCTGGGGGCATCTTATATTGTACAAGGAGTATAGAATCCAGAAATAAATCGAGAGAGATCAAATCTGTGAAAACAGTGAAACGTAAAATAAATTTTGAAGTAAAGAAGGTCTGGGGATGAATCTAACTCAATGTTTTCTGTACATTCTTTTGTTTTGTTATTTTTTAATCCAGACACCATTATTTCTTTCTTCCTCCCTATTTTACTTTATCTGCAAAGACAGATTAATATCCCACATATATATATTTGAGCTCTATTAATTTTAGTGCCTCACTCCATGGATATTGAATCTGACCTTCTCTTTCTGTATCTGAATTGCAACTAAACTGTTAATATTAAGGGACTAAACTGTAATATGATTTTTTCTCAAAAAGACTTCCAAACATTACTGATTGTTTATAATTTTCCTAAGCTAACAAATAAATTATGAATACAGTCATCCTCAGAACTATGCACTGCTGTCACTGGAAGCTTTTCCTACTTTAGAAATTCTTAGTTTACCTGTACACAAAATGATGACACCAACATAACCCTAGCATTCAGGTAACATTTTGAAGACCTTTATTTTAATGTTTGTGGGTTGTTAACCCAGTACACTGTCACACATTCCTCCTCTCCTATTAAATATAAATTAATCTGGCCAATTCTAGCAATTTCAAATTTTTTTTGACTGCCTGATCAACACTGCAATCTCACTTCAAAGTAGGCATCTCATGAGTTTTCAAAATTCCACACTCAACTTTCTTCTAGCTGTGATAAGTACTTAAGAAATGTGCTCCGGCTAATAGCCAAGCTCCCATCTGGCTTTTCTCTCACTCATTGCTCCTCCACTCCCCACAGCAGGACAGGGGAAGAAAATAAGAGGAACATGAATGAGAAAGATCATGGGTTCACATAAACACTGGGAGATTGCTTATAAATTACCATGGTGGGCAAAACCTTCATCTTGGGAAATTTAGAAATTTAGAGAATTGCCTCCCTCGACCCGCCGGCCACTCCTCTTTTCATGCAGCTCAGGATGAAGTTGGCCTTCTGGACTGCAAGCAAACACTGTTGTCTCACGTCCAGCTCTCATCCACAGGAATTCTCATGTCTTTCTTGACTGCTCTCAATGACTTCTCCCAGTCTGTACTTGTATCTAGGATTGCCCTGACCCAGGTGCAGCACCTTGCACTTGGACTCGTTGAACCTCATGAGGTTCCTCCAGGTCCACTTCTAAGATTTGTCCAGGTGCCCTTGGATGGCATCCCATCTTTCAGACGTGTCAAATGCACCACTCAGCTTCATGTCATCTGCAAACTTGTCAAGGGTGCACTTAATCACACTGTGTCATCGATAGAGATGTTGAAGAGCACAACTCACAGGACAGATCCCTGAGAGACACCTCTTGTCACTGGCCTGCACTTAGACACAATGGTACAGAGTTGGTGACCATAACCTCTGGTTCCATCCATCGATCCATCCACCCATCCACCCATCCACCCATCCACCCATCCATCCATCCATCCATCCATCCATCTATTTCCAATTTGGAGAGAAGGATGTTGCATGGTACCGAACTGAAGGCCTTGCAGAAGTCTAGATAGGTAACATCTGTTGATCTTCTCTTGTCAACAATTGTCATCACTGGATCATAGAAGGTCACCAGACTGGTCATGCAATTAAGTCATGCAATTAAGATTGAAGGTTAAGTCCTTCAAGATAAACCTGCTCCAATGTGGATGTCTTGGATATCTGCTTCACCAAGGAGTACCTTCTGCTCCTCCAGCCTTAGACTTACCTCTGCTGTTTCTTGCTCTTTTTTGTTCTCTAATCTCTCTCTCTCTCTCTCCCCCTGGTTTTTCATGCCCTTTAAAAATGTTCTTTCAGAGGTGCCATGAGTGCGTCTGAGCAGGTGCCCTGCCAATGGTCCCCTGGGACTGGCTGCATACAGCACAGGACACCTGCTGTCCTTTTCCCTGAGAGGCCACACCTGTGGCCCCTGCTGCCAATTCCTGGGCACCTGCACCCAGCAGAAGAACTTTCTCTGCTTGGTTTTCATTGTCTGTCTTTTTTGTTTGGCTTTTTTCATACTCAAAATGTATGTATCAAGCTTAGAAAACACTTGTTCTTTTCATGTCTGCAAAAAAAGCCAACTGAACCTTTCAGTCTGAAGCTGAGCTGTTAGCTTCATCATTTCCATTCATCAATTCCCTTTTATTTCTGTGTGTACAGATGCATCTTCCTGCTTCTATCTACAGCTCATGCCAGCTACTACACTTAGAATTGATTAGTAACAACTCCAAATAATGGTTTTGAACATCATGAATATTTACAGACAGGTAACAAATATTGCAGACAGGAACTTTTGAAAATGGGCAAGGCACTTTCCAGTGTCAGTCATATCATTAATATCAAAATAACAAAAGAAATTATTATTTAACAGAAAATTTTCAGATGACATTAGGTTTATCCTACGCCTCTCCTAAGTGACTAAGAGCCGTCTCTCAAGCAAGATAAGCTTTTGAGCTTTGAAACTGCCCCTTAGTCTACAAAGCTCCACTGTGACGAAGCTCAGTTTACTAACAGAACTAACAAAACCATAAATAAAAAAGAGACGATGCATGGGAAAAACTTCCACCTTAAAAATAAAACATTCATTAAAAAAAAAAAGAAATAGACAAACTAGGTATTTGATTGTAGCAATATTCCACACATATAACAGTTCAGGTGATTTCAGACTCACTTGGGCTAGACAGACAGCACAACTCCCGATGTAACAATTTGTCCACATTTAGAACTTTGATATATAAAATGGGCAAAACAAAGAAAGCATATCCAGAAACGTACAACATACAATGAAAGCATACAAATACAACATAAAAATGAATATTTTTAGTTTTGTCAGAAGATGTAATTCTAATCCTCATTTTCTATTTTCCTCTGTATTTTTAGGTCACAGCAATGTTAGGTGGCAAATACCTTCCTAAAAAAACGATTTATAAATTATATTAATATTCCATTTTTCATTCTTTGACAGGTATCATATACACTTCTGAATATTTGGAAAAGTGGGGAAAACAACTAATTTTATTATGAAATACTGATTTTGGAAAAAATATATTTCTATTGAACTATTATAAAAGAAGGGTATTATTATGATCTGTTTGTACATGAAAATGTTCATGTCCCAGATGTCTCTTTTCTTTTAAATATTTGAAGACTATACAGTCCTGAATATATAATGCTGACTGTATTTTGGGCTGCAATCTAATCCTCATGTGCTTTTTTTGCTATATTTGTTTTTTCAATGATTGGTCTGTGAAACATATTTTCTCTAAATACAGAGAAATATATATATTTATATAAATATGAATTTCTCTAAATATAGAGAAAATATGTTTTCTCATATATTTAACAAGGGTTCAAATTCACAGCAAATAAAAACAGATGGAGTTTGTTGCATATCATTTCCATTTCTTTTCTTTGAAACAGCAGGAGTATGTAGCTTGTTATGCATCACTTTTCTATTATTTATGAGAGGTTTTGATAAAAAGCTGTTAAAAAGAACTTTCTGTACTTACACTGATATCTTCCAAATCTAAGCTGTTCAGAATGACATTGTTCCTCTTCCAGATGATGGGAGGTCTCAAGGTTCCCTGGATGGCACAGCTTAAGACAGCACTCTGTCCCACTGTTGCTGCAGTGGTGCTTATTTTTTGATCTTCAGGCAGACTCAGCTGAACTACATCTGCAAAAAGCATATTGTTTGTAACATCAATTAGAAGGCAGTTTCATTAGCTTAATTAGCATGAACTTTTTGTATACTGGTAATTCAAGTATTTTAACTGGAATGAAAGTGAAAAGAACTTCCAAAAACCCCAGTAAGTTCAAAATATTTAATTTAAAGGTCAGTGTGACATTTCAATTAAATTGACTGACAAGTATCAGCCCGTAAGAAGCAGCATTTAACATGAAAGTGAATTCCAGAGGTAAGACTGTAATACACACGACTGTGCATCCAAAATCAGACAGCGGAAGTTATCTGACAGTTAAGGCAGGCGCAGTGGACTAGTCAGAACCTTTATTCAATTTTTTTCAGGCTAACTAACTGTTCATCATTAGTCAACGTTAAAAAAAGTCTTTAAAAATTTACACATATGTGATAGGAGTCCAGACCTTGAATCTTTCTCTGTTCATCTATGTACTAAATAGCTCCAATATGAACAGAAGGCCAATTCACTTCTATGTCCCAGAACTCATTTGACCACTTGCATAAAAAAGGAGTGATACACATCAAACTGATGAAACTAATGACACTGCATACTCTTCCCTCATGTAATTGCTTTAAGTTACAGGCTGATCAGCTGAGAGTTAGCTTTTCACTTGTGGTGGGCCTGACTAAATATAGCCTATTAAAATTCTATATTTGTAAGGATTTTGTCATATTAGACAAAAGAACTATACAGGAACTGAAGATCATCCAAGTAACAATTTTTCCACTCAGCTGCTAAAGCATGAAAAATCTCTATGTTTTTTTGTGTTTCATTCTTCAAGTAAACTAAAACAGGCATCATGTGTCTATTCTCTTTTAATTATGAGAACAGTTTCAAGTAAGAGACATATTAACTCTTTAACTATAGGAAAGAATGACTCTGTAAGGAAGCTAAGATCTTCTATAGGTTTCTTTTAGCCTCATAAAAGCAATACTTTGTAATTAACACCTCCCTCCAGCCCTCCTTCAACCCTTTCAAGCATTAGAAAAGCATGTTAGTATCCTCAGGAGAGTAAGCTTAGCTTTTCAATAATTAAAGTAAATTATTTAAAAATGTGATTAAAAATAATAATTTTATACTTATAAGTATTCCAAAGAGAGGCCCCGTGATTCTTTCCTCTTTCAGAAGGAATGCACTCTATGACTCCAAATGTGAGTGATAGTGCCCACCAGACGTGCCCAAATGAGACTGACCTTTTTTAACTAGATGCATTACCTGACACAATGCTTTACGCTAAGGAAAAGGAAATTTACCAATTAAATTGACTCTTCTGCTGTTTACCATACTTTTTAAAATCTACTGCATCCTCAGAAGCACTTCATGTTCTATGCCACAGGAGATGGTTCTTCAGTGACACTATCTTTCAGACTTACGGAGACATAACAGCATGGCTACTGAATGATTCAAAACTTCTGGCAGCCAACTAATAGTGCACATATTTTGCTTCTTTACTGAGCTCACTACACAAAGATCTCCAAGGCGAGGTAACTATTCTGATATTTCACTTATAAATTTTTTATTACCTGTATTTTTCAAAGTCACTACTGAATTTAGGAAAGGCATGAAGGGGAGATCATGAAATCAGCTGGTGTTATAGGGCTGTCTATGAAAACTGCTAACCTTTGCATGGTAAACTGACACAGTTTACCATGTTTAAATTCTACAAGATTTCAAAGTCTTTTTTCAATTAACTTCAGTATTTCTATGGATGCCTACATAAACAAGGCCAGCCACTCTTACAGATGTTTATAACTTTTAATTAGAGGATGACACTAGAAAAGAGAGTCTCTAGCAAATATAAAACTTAACATTTCCTACACGAGCAAAGATGATATTCTGAAATCAAAACTGAGAGACTATAATTTTGTTGACACCAAGAGTTCAAATGCTTTTTTTTAAACTGCCTTGGTTTTTTAATAGTAATGATAACCTTATCATAAAAAATGATTAAGACAATGATCATAATAACAACAGCAACTATAATAATATAGGATGATAACACTAATTTTGCCAGAGAAACTCCCAAAGAATTTCTGAAAAATTCTCACTCTTCAATACAATATATTGATATGCCATTTGCAATTTTTATCTTATGACTATATGGTAACAAAAAGGCCAAATGCAGAATTTAAAAAAATGAAGACAGTTGTACTACCTGGAACTAGTCAATTCCCTGATGTTACACATTTCTTAAAAGTTATGAAAAAAACCCTATTCTAATAAATGCACTAGAACCACTGCTTTCCTGGAAAATACTGAACATTTATGGAAAAACCTTCATATAGTGTACAATTATGTATATTTATACTGTTATTTAATAGGAGAAAAAGGTATATAGGTTACATTATAGCTTTTCTTATTTTCTTGAGACAAAACTATTGCTTTGTCTCATATTTTCTCCTTACTGGGGGAAAAAAATTTGTCGCCAAAAAGCCCTAAGCTTACAGGGCAGCACCTGGTGCAGAATCTTTGGCAGATAACTCCCTGAAAATTCCTTAATTCCATTTAAAAGTTCTTTAAATATCTGCAACCACAGTGAAAGAAGCAAACACTGCTGGGAGTGGAAGGGTGAGGTGTGTACAAAAAGCCGTCAGGTGCACAGAGCAGAACTTGTCTCAGACTTCAGACACTACGACATTCCTTTGGAAATACAAAACATAGGCCAGGGATTAAATAATGCATTTACCATCTCTTCTTTTCTCCTTGAAATAGATAAACCTGTTTCTGAGAGCAAATACTTTTTACACAGATACTGATGTCACGTCACTAAGAGCTATTCCTAGGATGAGTCCTAGCTTTCCCTCCATGTTGCATTTGTAGATCAATAATAATTGTTTGAAGTTTAGTCACACACATTTTGTTCACTTAACGTTAAATGAAAAAGCAGAGTAAAGGTTTAGAAAAATTGGAAGTGAAATTAATTCTGTTTACTGACACCATCACCAAGCAAAAAAGTAAATGTGGGTATTGTTGGCTAGAGAGCAGTAACATTTTAAGGAGCCAGCAGAGACTACCTTTTACAGCTTGCTATTTTTAGAAGTGTGGACCCTCTACTATGGTGCACCGTATTAATGAGTTTGTTTGCAACTCCTCCAGATGCAATATCAATCTGACATGCATCCCTGGTTCTTAATTATAAAAGTCACTGGATAAAGTCTTTTAGATAAAGGGGAGAAATGCAAACAAAAAAAACCCAAACCAAAACAACCCAAATGTTTAAATAAAAGCTAGAAGTATACTTAGGAGATGAAGACAACAGACAACTCTGTAAAAATATCTGGTTGGAAAAAAAAAAGCTATTATAAAATAGGACAAAAGGAGTGAAAGCAGAGTAAACACTAACTATTGGGAAGACATTTTAGAACTTTTAGAACACTGACCAGGAAAAGAGCTCTTACTGAAGAGGCTCAAAAACATCAAAGATTTTAAACAACAAAGCAAAACCAAAACCAACCAACCAATAAACCCCAAACAAGTAAACCAAATCAAAACTAATGATTTAAATATAAGATATTCCTGCACTGGTTCAGGAATGTGTGTTAGATGGTTGAAAGGGTTTGATAAATTCCCTGGCTGCTGAAGCTCCCCTACCCCTTCATCCTGCTTTATGGTCCTGAGCAAGTTCTTCTGGCTCCTCCCACCTTGTTTTTGTTACTGAGGTTATTATTGTATTTGATCCAGCTTGAATTTATTCTTTTTGAAAAAACGTGAAAGAAAACTGTACACAATATTTAGGATTAATGAAGTGGAATATATCAACTAATCAATAGCTTTTCCTGAAAGACTTTGGTCAATATGTCTGTAGAATGCAATTGCTATTTTCACACAGATCTCATCTGGTTCCTCAGAGCTGCTCTGTAAATGACAGGTCCACACAACTTTCTTCTACTCTGCTTTTTCCAGTAGAGTACTTCTTATCCTAAAATATAATTTTTTATTATTAACCAAGTATAAGAACTTGTACTTTGTAACATTTATTTTCATACCACTTTTACTGTGCCAGGATTTAAGTTTATCCAATTTCAGTCTTTAAATGAGGTTGCTTTCCAGGTGGTCTTTGGAGAGCTTCAATAATAACTCCTTCTCAAAGTGGTATTTCCCCTTTAATTGAACCCATATCATCTCCCTTTCATCCAGGTCCTTATTCCTTTTATCACAACTAACTCCCAGAATTTTAGTTGACTAAACAGATTCTGATATATAAACATCCCAAGTGCTTTACTGAAAACTATGAAAGCACTTTTTTCTTCATTGCTTCTCTTTAGTTATCTAGAATCTATGCTATAGACCTATTTTTGCCTGTCCTTCAGTTAAAATTAGATCAAATTATGAATAGTTTTTCTATTATAATTTTCTAAGCGCTTTCTAATATAAATATCTTTCTGATCACTTTCAAAAATATCTTCAGAACTCACTGAAATCAAATGCAAAATGACATCACTCCAGCGGAATCAGGACATACTGTGAATGATGGTCAATTAGATTAGAATGTAAGCACTTGAATTTTCTCAGTTTGACCAAAATGTAGTAAGTAAACTGAGAAAGGCAGGAAAAAGGAGTTTTCAAAGCTGACATGTTGCAAAATTATTCCAACAGCAATACACATAGACAAATAATAGAACCTTATTTTAGCATTGTTTTTTTCAAGAGTCGTACATCTTGAGTTGCGAGTCTTAGTATGAGTTCAGCCTTATCAATATTCTTGTAAATCAACAGATAAAATTATATCATTGCACTTTCAAAACAGAGCAGGGCAGTAGGGCTTTGGTAGGAAAAAAAAAGATAGTGACAGCTGTACAGCACTTTGACCAACAGTTGTTTCCTTAATCCTAAGTACATTGGGTCGATGTGCATAACACAGAAGAGTTTGATGCTCTAAATTTAGCTCGCTTAAGGGAAGAGTTGTTATACTTGGATTTGAGCTTTCTGAAGAAGTTAAAGAATAAATAGTAAAAGCAGGGCTATTTCAGTTCTTTCCCTATATATGGAAAAATCCAATCTCCAACTCCTTTGATGGCCCAAAATAGCCTGTCGGGGACTGTATACAATCATAAAATTAATTTGTGGTCTTAGAATACCAAATCAGGCTACTAGGAAGAGAAAAACTGAAGTATATGAAATTTAATGAGGCTAAGTAGTTCCTTACTGTCTCTTAATGATGAGTAAAGAAAAACCAGAATATCACTCTGAATAAAAGGTTTTAAAAGCTAAAAAGTATGAGAAGATTTTATATTTGTAGCCTGTGTATCACTTTATAATTTATTATCTTGTTAAAGGGAGACAGGGAGGAAGTTCTTACTCAACTGTAGACTGCCTTGGTTAATTTAATTCCATTAACAAATGTGCAATTTGAACCTTCTCATCTGCTTCCCTAAGTTCTGTGTATTTAATCAAAGCAGGCACAAAACTTTTCTGAGTCTAAATTAATGAACATTATGCCAACTGGTACCCACTATTTAAAATTATGCAACATCAAGCCTGTATTTATTCTGTTTGCCTATTTCAAACCTAATTTAAAATAAAACAACTTTTAAAACCAAGCAAAAAGCCTTTTGTCCATAAACTACAGCAAACTCGGTACTTAATGCATAACATTACTTGGTGGTTTGAATGAGCTGAAAGGCAGCTAGGTAATGTGCCTTTTACTCTTCTGGCACTGATCCCACTTTCCTTAAAATGACATGACAAAAGCTTTTTCATCAGTGTCATTTTGCTGTTCTTTTACAGCAATTTTAAAATCAGCACACATCACCATTAGCATGACTAATTTTGTCATTATCTGCTGTACATTCTGCTTTGAACTTGTTGTAAACATATTATTCACATATTTAGTAGAATGTTTCAATATGAAAAGTAACAGAACATGGTTCATGAGTGGATGTTCTCTAGGATCTTACGCCAGCAAATAAGTCTTTCTGTTCCCAAAATCCATTTAAAAGCACACACACAAACAAGCAAAAAAAAAAAAAAAAAAACCACAAAAAAACCATAAATAACTTTTTCATGACTCCTTAATGTTTTAGCTGCAGAGCTTGGATTAAAATTCAGGCAATATTGTTGTTACACAAAGCTGAAAGCTCTTAACATTGTAATTATCACTTATTGTTCTTTTGTCTTCACTGACAAGAGACTTGAAAAACATTTTTTTGTTGAAAATACAATATTATAATAGCTCCTGTTTTAAGGAAGTCCTGTAGAAGCCAATTCCATCAGAAAATTATTAGAAAACATGAAAGAAAACACAGCCATTTCTGCACTTATTTATAGCACTAGTCAATGATATTAAAAGAGAGTGACTCATAAGTCGTCCTAGGAAACATCTATTTTATGAGAACTTAAAGCTTCTCTGAAAGACAAATATGAAGCTAACACCCCAAGGTTTCTGTTTCCTCTCACAAGAATAGATTATGTATATATAAGAATAGAGTACATTTTATTCAAATATCTAGAAGCATTAAGAGTGCTTCATGTTTTAAAAGCACAAAGGATGAAGTAGAATATATTAGCTGACCTCTTGCTTCAGTGAATTTAGCATCAAATTCTTTTATGACTGAAACAGCTTTCATCTTTGATTTTTTAGGACCAAAAATGACTAAAGAAGCAAATATCTTTCAAGAAAATTCTTTAAAATAATTTGAAATAAATAACATTATGAAATAAATTATAGATTATTATATTTATTAAAGTTTTATAGATGTATGTACTTATAAAGTGCTTACCATTGAAGCCTGTGATATTTAATGGTTCTTTGAAGTAGTAAGAATGACTGTAGACTGTGACTGTAAGAAGTAGCTGAAGGACTTTTGGATTAATGGGCTGCAAGTCCATTTGTCAGGAGAGAAACAGTAGAGTGATGATAAGCAGTTTTATCAACTCTGTCCCCTCCAGCAGAGAAAAATTCAAATCAAATTATTAGGAATTCTTTGAAAAGCATGTTAAAACAAACAAAACCCAAAATAATTTTGCTCCATGATTTGTAGACATGAATACCACAAGCAGCTCTGTATCCTCTGCAAGGTAGGTAAAAGCTCAGAGGAAAAACAAGAGCAATCAAGGTACGGAGCAGTGTAAATGTACATTTAAAAAATCAGATAGGTTTGAATTTTAATTTTAAAAAACTAGTGATGCAGAGAGCTTTGACAGAAGTCAGTAAATTCATGGATATCCGTTTCCATGACAGCATGATAGGTTATTGGTTCTTCTAACACCAGAAAGCCATCAAAATAAGTGAGAGGCCAGGTTCAAAATGAAGGACAGCAGCTTGAAGTGATATATCTGATAAAAAATCTTTTCCAAAGGTTATTGTAGATTCCAGAAGCTTACATGTACAGATTACAGAAACACTTGGGACAAATTATAATGGCATTTTTCTTACAGTTCTCTAGACATCAACTCACATTCATGGTTGAAAGAAAGCTTTGGAATGGCTGGACCTGGGACCAATACAGTTGTTTTTACAGTGTTAGGGCATATTTCTTAATTTTACATGGAAATCACCCAGGAAATGGGATTTCTAAGTTTTCTTTACAGAAAGCAAACTTCTTTAACTGTTAGTTCATTTAGTAAATAAAGGGAATATAATTTAAGGTATTTTAACATTTTTAATGAAACAAGTAAATCAAGTGCAATTCACTTGAATTAATAATCACTTGTATTACCTCTTGAAAATAAGTTTTTCCCCTCTGATATTTTTAACTGATTTTAATAGGATTTCCTCTGAATGTCTTTGCTCACATATTACACGTTTTAATTAAAAAAAAAAATTAATCATGGCTATCATTATTAAAATTAGCAACTATCACTTATTGTTAATTTCAAATTCACAAACTGATTAAGCTAAAACAAAATTTCCAAGCTCATTATACATGTGTTTTAAATTGAATTCTTACTTTAATTAAATGAATTTCACCTCCTGTGTCCATTGACTCAAACACCTCCTCAAGACCCCGTGTTTCACACAAATGTGCACAAAATCTACATGTAGTAGTTTTGGCCTTATATTCTTGTATCCATACTACAGGCATACTGAGCACGTTTGAAAAGTATCACTACCACATTTGTTAAGGATATTTACAGCAGGGCAGATAAAGGGTTCACCCTACAGACTATGTTGTTTCGAGAACCCTGTGAAGTTCCACTCAATTGTTAGGAGAACTTTTCCAGCCTAAGGGAACACCCAGGCCAAGAAAGGTAACTCCTGATCTACACGGCTTCAAAGCCTTCACTTGCAAGGGAAATCAGTGATCTAGTCTCATAATGTCGAGACAGCCTGTTTCTCACGGGCAATTTATTAGGCATAAGCAAAACAATCCAAACTTTCCATATCCTGATTGACACACCAGCTCCTTCTCTTCATGAAGAAGAATGGAATTTCAGCTTTTATGCATTTAAGTCTCTTGAAGAGACAGTAAACGAAGTGGCAAATAATAAGTCTCTCTCCCTCCTGTCTCTACTATCATCTCAGTGGACTGAAACTGCTTGCCCAACCTTAACATATCCTCTCAGTATGTTCTGTAACTGATATCATGCACTATTCAGTGAATCCTAAGGGAAATTTCAAAGTCATTGTGATGGGTTAAAATTTGATTTGCTGCATGTTACTGGAATTGCTGATCTGAAAGTAGTCAGATATGGTATCCTAGGTTTATATATATATATAAACTTGCAACTTTTATAGATTTAATATTTCAAGTTAGACAACAATATATTTCTAGCCTAAAAAGTTGCTGCAAAAGTTAATTACAAATTCTGTTTAGAAAAGAATCTCAGAGTAAATGAAAAATTAATTTTCAGATAAACTATTCCCATTTTTAGACTTAGATCCCATTTTAAAGGCTACACTTAGGATTAATAAGCTATGGTTAAAACACTTGTACATAAAGAATATTTCCAAAATAACAGAAACCACACCAGTCCAGAAAATACGGTAAGTTCTCTCAAATAAAATGATATATTACTGTTTAAGAAAATATGCCAAATTAACTCTTCCAATCATACCTGTCCTGATATGTGGTATCAGGCCCACAGCAATGACCATTTGTATGGACGCATATGAATAATGACTGTGCATCCATAGCATTTCAATGTTTTCTGATCGATTTTCTTAAACACAGTTGTTCTTGTAGCAATGGTTACTTTTTTAGAAATCTATGAAAAATAATTGGGTTTTTTTTAAGGTAAGAGGAGAGCATTTGCTAAAAATGACCAGTGCAAAGATAAAGCAGAAACAAAAATCTAACGGATCGTAGAGCAGTATCACCATGTGTACTTCAAAAGAGATATATTAGAATTTAAAAAAAACCCCACGACTTGCAACAAATTCTCTCATTTAGTGTTCAACACTTAACACTGTACACTTATATCCATTGCAAATTCAACAGAGAATATGTGCCTTTGTTCAGAATATGGAGAATAAGATGACTCTCTGTAACAACACTGGCATTGTCACTAAAAAATACTGTCTGTGCTTGAGTTTTAGATGTTTCCTTTTAAAACAGAAAAATAATTCTTGCTATGCTAGCGTATTCTTAAGAAGAACTGTTGCAGAATTGGACTGTGTCAGTTTTTAAGAACAATAACAGCAGAAAGCATATCAGGTATTGATGCAACATTGATGGGATGTTAAATTTAGTCTCAGCACTCTTTTGTGGCATCTCAGTGCTTAACTTTCAGAAGTTAGTGTTTTTAGATGCACAAAGCTGAACTTCAAATCTTCCAAAAATGCTGTGCTGAGTCTTTGCAACGGTGGTGAGAAAGGTATTTGAGATGTACAAAAGAGGAAAAAAATGCAGAAGAGAGGGGGGTAATGCACATAAAAAGATAGTAATTGAAAAAATCTTTGAAGTTATTTAGGTTAAATGAAATTTTCCATTTCATTATTAACATGACCTATCCTGTTTCTTCTTGAGAAGGAGCATTGTTCACTTTTGCCAAATGTAATGCACTATTTCCAAAACACCTCTCTAGTTTTGCCGATAACATTAACACCAACTTTCGCATATCACCAAGTTTCTGAAAAGCCTCAATTTGATACTTCTGTGCATGCTGTCAGCTCCTGTGCATGTCACCAACTCCTCTGGGACGCACTTCTGTGCACCAGAAATTATCTACACCAAAAATACGTATTTAAAAATGTATTTTAACAATTTTTATTGTCGATTCTGTAAATGCTGACTATTATAGTGACTGATCAGATAAGAAAAAGTAAAGAAAGATATGACTGCTTTCTACAGTCACTGTAAATGTATTCATTAAACTTTAAAGCCCTAAAATGGGAATGCCATTGATCTTGCATCACGGGCATACATGTGATTGCACAGATATCACTGTCTTCAAATTATGATTGTATTTAGTTAGTAAGGGAGAAAATGTTCAAGAAAAAGTCTTTATTTTCCTTGTTTTCTTACTTGTGTTTCTTCTGTTAAATATCAGTGTGGTTTAGTTTATTTCAAAAAAATTATTCATGACATTGCATTTATTCATTTGAGTTTTGGGTTATTTATAAATTTAGTAGCTTATTTTTCAGTTTTGGAATGATGCAGACACAAACAAATACTAAAAGAGATTATTCTGCTGAAGGAAATACTGAATGTTCCTCTGATGTACCAGAATCTGTAATGAGTGGCAACAAAAACTTCACAGAATAGTGAGGAAGAAACACGATGATGCCGTATCAAGCTACAGATTTCCAAAACTGGGATGTACTTGCAGCTGTGAGCAGCCTGAGCAAGGCTTCTAAACAGCCCAGCTAAAGTGGAATTCATCAAGGTGGGTAAAACTCTTAAAATCAGAATACTTTTCCCCACGGAAATGCTTAAAAAATCCTTATCATTTCATTCCATCTGTTCCTCTCAAAAATTATTACTTTTCAATAATAGCTTCAAAAAACATCTCTCTTCAGGTAAAAAAAGAAAGAATATATGAAAATGACACTTCATAGAAAGAAAACCACGAGGTTGACACCCAATGACTTCAGTGTTTATCTGCAATCAATAATAACACATTTATATGCGTACACAACCCCACAAAAGATTGTTATATTCAAAAATCAGTATTTTGGCAGCTTCTCTGATTTATTTCCATTTAAAAACTGTTAATAACTCTTTGCTTTTTCTTCTAGCTGCTTTCCTAGCTACACAAAATCTCAGATGCATTTAGTCTGTGCTTTTTTCTTTCCCTCTCCCCACCCTTTCATCTCTTCTTGTTCTCATCTTTTATTTCTCCCCAGTCCCACTTCCCCTTTGTTTCTCTACCTTACTACTCATGTCCACTGATCCTGTTAGTTCTTCTCGTCTCTTAAATACATTCAGATACACTATTTATGCAATAGCTCTAGATACTGAAGTGAGCATCAGCTGGCTTTTATTACATCTGGAACTAACTTACTTGGCTTCATCACTGGGTGAGGTGAGGGGAGGAGGGTTCATGGCTATGCCTACCTTGTGGCTTGGGAGCACAACTTAGCGCGCTAACCCACTAGAGTTTGCAGGTATGCACCCTTACCACTTCCTGCCTGAATTCTGGGAAAGATGTGTCTGTTCCCAAATGTACATCTCCTCCTCTATGGCAAGGCGGGAGCTGTAATGTTTGTAATGTTCCAGTAGGTATGCTAGTCTGGACAACAGAGAAATTATGAAAGCAAGCACCTTATTTTCTGTCCGACAATTTATCTCAGATATTTTGTTCAGATTTAGATCTTAATCTAAACAGCAATACACCCTTTGGAAGACACTACCAGAGTATAACTTGCTGTCAGAATAGGAGCATATACAATTAAATACAGAAATATTAACCAGATTGTCTTCTATTGCTACTGACTTTTCAGTTTGTTCCAAGATAAGAAAAAATTTGTTTTCAAAACACTGATCACAAATATAAATTTTGGCCAATATAAATTGATACTAGAAACTCTTCAGACTTTTCCATCGGTGTATAAAATACATAACAATATTTGTGATTATGTCTCTCCATGCATATCCTGTAGAAGTCATCTGCTATGGACCTAGTCACCATGGGTCACCATGTCTTTTAAACCTCTGTAAAGCAAAGATTCTAGAAACCACTTCTTAGATCACTCTTCTCAGATTTTCCTACATAGCTTTCTGACAAGAACTGTAACAGCATTCAGCTGTCTACAGTGTCAAGTCCTGTCATCTCTGGAACACTTCCTCAGCTGAAATATGAGCTTTCCCACCATCCCATCCAAGACTGCACAGCTTCACAGTTTATCTTCTCAGTCATGCACAGAACATGCCAATGCATATTGCAGATGTAGATATAAACTTCAAATAAAGTTTTCACAAAGTTTTAGAAAATCAAACTTAGTCTCACTTTCCCCTACTCCAGATCACCCTTTTCTTGACAATCCCTCAGAATCTGGACTAATGGTAGTGAGCCATCTCATCAGGATTCAGATATGGGAAGATACATCTTCTAAAATGTAAAAATTCCTACTGAATGTCTGCTGATAAATGCCTGATATGGAAAAATGCTTCTTCTTGGTAACACTTTTCACGAAGAATGGTTGAAGACAAATGACAAAAGCAAAGGGTTGTGTTGGAATGGGGTACACACACAAGGCTGGGACACAAACACAATGAGACACATAACACATAGATTAAAGTTTGCAGTCTAAGATCCAAATGTAGTCTGAATTTGAACATCAAGCAGAATCCACAGCTCTAGAAGCAGGGTCCATGATGCATTGCAGTAACACAGCTTTATAATAAAGCCACCCCAACCCGATAAAAAATACACATAGTCAGAACACAAATATCCCTACAACTGATAAAAGCTCAACAGCAAATGCACAAGGAAGAAAGCACTAGGCAAGCATCCAGTGATAATACTGTTTTAGCACCCTTCAATACAGTATTGCCTGGCCAGAGGCAGTTTATGGTAGTGACACTAGCATAATGAGTCAGAAGAGTTAATTATCTTGGAAGAAAAGGAATATAGACTAGCATTAGCTGGCTTGTTAGTTGAAGAACTCAACAATGCCACCACTTTAATCTGAGGAATCCCTTAATTTGGAATTGGGGGAGGGGGGGGGGTACTTTTCGACAAGGAAGAAGGAAAATAAACTCCAGTCATAATGTTTTTACACTAAGGTGATGTTAAAGAAAAAAAACCAAAAAACTACCAACCAACCAACCAAAAGAAAAATCCCAAATCAAATCACCAAAATGACTACCTTTTTTCTTATAAGAAAAAAAAGAATTAAAAAAATGTAAATCTCAGATATTAATCCATTATGACTCCTAAACTAAAAACTCGAGTTGTTCAAATCTATGAAAATTATATTGAATACTATGTTTTAAATCTGAAAAACGTACATTTTTTTTTATTGATAGAGCTTAAACCACTGCTGTCAAAGAAAAATAATAATAATAATTATGATAGCCACATATTTGATCCAAAGATACAAGCACAAAGTTAAAGGATGAAATTTTGGTACATGTCTATCTTCTCATACATATAGAAAGTTTACTTATGAACAACTTCATTCTAAAATGTAAATGAAATAAAGACAGGATTTTCTAGGGTGAAATAGGACCAGGCAAATTAATAACCCCTCGGAAGTTCTATAGAAAATTTAGACAATTGAATGAGAATTTATTAAAACAAAAAATGGAAAGCTTTTCTACAATATATTTCATTTCAACAATCTTGATTTCCGCAAGACCAATTTAAGCGTCAATTTCTTTGCTTTCCTCAAGTTGATTCCACTCACTTTCCTGGGCTTGCACCAAAATATGTAGCTGGTTTCAGCTATTACACAACTCCCATCTAACTGTTTGTTGTCTACAAAGAAGTTCACCTCAGCTTGTATATGTCCCTGAAATCCTCTTTTTTCCGACATCACCATTTGCATTAGTTTTCTCATCTCTCTGAGAGAGAGATATTTTCCCCAGTTCCCCTGTTACTCCTCTGGCAGACAAAAGACCAGATATTCTCCACAAGCTATATCAGTAGCAAAATTTAAACTAAAATTCTGCAAAAAATTCAGTCACTTCAAAATCAGTTTGTCTATCCTTAATCTCACTTTTGGTCTAATTCTGGGATGGATGAGGAAAACAATTTACGGACAAAAGACCTGATATTAAAGACAATTTTTAATAGCAGACTATATTCAGTTTCTACTTTGGATACTTTCAACAGCTTTTAATTTTCAGAAGTGTACAAAGCTCCAGCTGTTGTGAAAGCTGCTGATTAGGGACCATAAACTACTGACAAGAGACTTTCTTTTCTTAACCTTCACAAATGTCTCTGTCATAACTTTGCCCTTATGTTCTATATGAATGACATATAATTGAATTTTATGTAGTAAATATAGTCCTAGGTAAAGAATAATAGGGTTAAAAGATGATGTTGAAAAAAGCCAAGAATGAAACAAACACTCCCACCTTCAGGACTAATTCAGCTCTTAAAGATACCTCACACTGACATTTTATTATCAACCATATTCATTGACTTAGCCACTGATAGCGCTTTTCTTTAAAACATTCTTTTGATGTTTTAAAAAACTTAAAAAAACTTTCTTTAAGATGGACACAAATAATAAACCATGATGACTGACTACTTTCAAAGAAAGACAGTTCAGTTTGAAGAATGCACAAAAGGTTTATAATACCAATAAACACAAGGGAGGATTATATGCTACATTTTCTAAATCCTCACAGGAAATCTAATGAGGACTAAAGCTAATTATAATTCATTATAAGACCAATTCCAAATGTTTTGCACATCACTAGCACAAAGTTCACCCAGTACTGGAAATTAGAAGTGACAAAAAGGGAATGCTATAAAGTTGAAAATAATATTTTTCAATAAAACAGTAGCACACATAAGCATTCATGAATGGTGTTATATGATAAAAGTACATGGCAATTTTTTGAACTCTGAATAAATCCATTCAAATTATGCACCCTGCGATGATGGCAAATTCAAATACAGAGACTGGTAAAGAATGAATGATAATTTTATAAAACAATTTTAAAAATGCAATGTTAACAAATTTGAAGGCTGTAAAGACAGACACGCAATGTTAACATCAGAGGACTTCCTAGAGAAGTGAAAAAGCTGTATTTATTCAGCTTTGTGTGGGGAACGCTTAGCACACTATACACATGAATTTAGGCCTGAACTGGTTTCTACTATGAAATGATCATAGTATAGTTAATAGAACAGTAGTAAACATAATTTACTCTAGCCAAGCTTTGGTTCAGTCACTCAGAGCATTGCTGAACCCCAGGAAGGGAGTTGTGGATAGCACGAGTGAACTGCAAGTATGTTACCCTGCCTTCAGGCTCAAAGGGTCAGCATTTCACAGACTAAACGTCAGCTTACTACAAGTGGTTTCAACACTGTTTAACATTTTCAGTAGTGATTTGGATGACAGGACAAAACGGACCCTCAGAAATCTTGCAGTTGTCACCAAATTCAGAAATCAGCTTTGCAGACAAGAATTCAGATAGACCACAACTGAAATGTGAATAAAGGAGCTTGGGCAAATGCCTGCAAGAATTCCCCTCTGAGGTATTCTGTGAATCAATAATCCCAGCTATGAAGTAGTCTGTGAAAAATCTGAATTATTAATGCGAGTGGTTAGGGTTGCAAAAGGCAAAGGTGAGTCCATGAAGCCCAGATGGATTTCTGAAAAGCTCTTAACAGTATCCCTCAAGTCTTCTTCAAGAGCTTTGAAGGGACAGCTACATGTTTTACAAACTCTGCCAGCATGACTTCATGTCTCAGTGTGAGTCTAGGGAGCAGTAATACTGACATCAGATAGTAGATGCATGGGAAGTGAGCCAAAGAAAGGTTAAACTGCAAGTGCTCAGCAGGTCTACCTTCCCAACGTGATACTGTTCTTTATCTGGATACCATTTCATTTGTTCAAAGTGCAGCTTCAGTTTACTTCAGTTTCATCTAAGACTACCAAGAACCTCTGGGGTTGCATCCTTTTCCTGAACATGAGGAATACGCAATTGCGTCCAGCAAAACAATTCATCTAAATTGAGTAAACTATTAGTCTGATGCATTGCACTAGTTAGGAGCTTTGATTCAAAAGCAAAAGCAATTTTTCCACTTAAAAACACACATTTGTTTACCATTGGTTTTCTCTTTTTTTCTTACTGTAATTATCTCTCTTGTTCACTAAATACCTCCCAGCACCAATAATAAAAGACATAGACGTTCTAACAGACAAAAGCTATTTTTGCATGATACTTATGATTCATTCTCCATTCTCTTCATCAAATGAGACAGAACACCTAGGCATATGTGCAAAGATAATTAAAATTTCATAATGCTCATAAAATTTCATAAAATTTCATAATAATCAAAATTTCATAGTAACAAAAAGTCGAGTAAAGTTGAGACAAACTTCTTTTAATACCCTAACTGAATGACTTTAATTATAAATTCTATTAAAAAGAGGATATCAATAAAAATCCCACCATCTAGCACTAATGAAAGCCCAGGTTACATGGATTTAAATCTCCAGCGTATATGAATCACCAAATTAATCTAAGAAACTGGAGGCCTCAGAGCTGCCACAGCCTCTTGTCTTTCTACAAGCATCATTAACTATTTCTGCCAGGGGCTCCCCAGTTATTTGGTGTCAGCCAAGAGAAATGATCAAGGATTGTGTCTTTCAGATTCAGGTTCTGAGGGAGTGGTTGTCAATTATAAACTCTTCTACTTCTTTTTGTTTAGCAAACTTCTATCACTGTATCCATCACTGTATCAAACTACCTCCTTGTGTAATCTGTCCCTTCAGCAAGTCTTGCCGCCAGTGCTATCGTCATTTACCTACTTCCTAGCTGCTGCCAATGAAATCAATTTAAATTAATGGTGTCTCACCTAATAACACATGACCTCAGAAAAACTTACTAGTCAAATGCTCAAAGTGGGACCACTGTGGAGTATAAAGATATCCAAAATGTCTTGTTTAGTTAGAACAAGTCACCTTTCCTGCTGGAGATTGCTGTGGATTAGATCATGTAAACTACGTGTTGCACTCAGCTTTTTTTATCTAAAGTAGTTAGTTTAAAGCTAACTCAGCTGTTTTTAATTAACTTGCAGCATAAATATTCAGTGCTTGACTTATACATTATCCAAAACGCAGTGAGTTTTTGAAGTTCCTTGTTTCTATTGGATCTATTAAATCATAGGGAAGCAGAGGACATAATACCTCAAATATTATCAAATTCCCTCTCTCTCTGAGCCAGAAAAATTTTCTTCAAATACAAAAATTCCATCATTGTAGAAGTTTGGTATATTCCAAAGTACCAATATTTCTTCTGATCTGAGAGAATGCTTCCTATTCTGCTTTTCAGATTAACAATTGAATAGTTATAATGAATATCAAAACAGCTGCAAATTTAAACCACCCTTTTGCAATGAAGTCATAATGATGAACAAATTAAAAAATCCTGACACTGTATTATCCAAAAATATAGGCACAGAACAAAAATTTGTCATGAGTGATACTTTTACTTTATATGGCAAAGTACATATTTGACAGTAACTTATTAAAAATGGTATTTGGGTAAGAACAGCCAGTAATGTGCATTAGGAATAAAACATAATTAAAAAGCCATCTAGTCCATTACTCCCTGTAATGTTTTCTTTTGCTCTTGGAAAGAAATTTCACAGGAAATGAAGTTGGGTGTTAAACACAGCTTTCTTAACCAGAGAACATGGAAGTGTTAACTCACTGAAGTAACAGTGATAATTGGTTTTGACCTTATTTATTGCAGAATATGTTGCTGAATTTGTCTAAACAAAAGCAGGAGTTTATGCAAAAATCAATTTCTGTATGCTCGTTGTATTTGCACATGACTAGCTCAAGTAAAACCATTTAATCTAAATGCTAGGAGTTAGCATAAATATTTTCAAGTAATTTTACTAGTATAGATCCAAATTTAATGCTCCTGTTTATTGCAAATACAGATGACGAACACCAATACTGCACACTTGCTGCCGCTTAAAATGAAACATTTAAAATGCTTCAATCTATGAAGTATTTCTGGAACTAATCAATAATGAAATGGGAATTTTAAGAGGAGAGTTGACAGCCCTGGTAATTCACAGTTTTATGCATGAAGCTCTCAGTTTATAAATGTAATAATTTGCCAATTTTATTTATTGTGTACCTTCATTTCACTTTCAAATTTCAAGGCTTTTATCCCAGAATGGTAATAGAATTTCTAAACATTTAAGATCTCTGGACCTGTCCTGAATACTGTAATAACCCAATTTTGTAAAAACCATCTCCTCATCCAGTTTTGTCAGGAGAATGAGAGGACAGTATCCTAAAATAGCAATTCAAGATCAAATTAGCTGAACTGCGAACATGGTCAGAAAGCCTAAAGCGTAGCAGAACTACCGTATTTCTGCATAAAAAGAAGGGGTCCATGCAACTGTTATTCAATAGCTCCCTGAAATCTTCAGGCTAGAGTTTTAGCTCCTCACAGAAATCTTTAACATAGAAATAAGCATAAATGACAGTAGCTTTAGTATGTAAGAGATTCTGAAAAATCTATCAACTGGCTGAAGTGTGTATTTACATTTAGAGGGGAAAAAGAAAGCAAGCAGAACTCAAGGGAGGCTCTGTTACCTGACTGTACAGAGGCTTCTAATTTCTGTTACTCACTGAGGAGATGTTAGTCCTCTTAAGAACAGGTGTTTGTGCAAAGGACCAAGGCTTCACACTGAGCTCAGTGACATATTCTGAGAACAAGGACTGTGGATATTCTGCTCTCAGCTTTGCATATCTGGTGTGTTTCCCCAAGATCAAAGCAGGCAATGGGCCATGCATCTAAGATCAGCACAAAGGTTAAAGGGCAACCTAAAGATTGGATTAAGCTGGGACTCTTAACACTTCAGTCCTGTATAATACAGTCCTACTCACAGTATTTTCTACCCTTTCACAGACACCAGATCTTGGAATCTGTTGGCAGGTCTCTTATGAAGAAAAGTCACCAGCGGAGTTGCACCTGAACCTCCCCTGAAACTCACATTGTTCAACATCATCCAGGAGAAGTGGAAAGAATATAAAGTGATAAATTTTTCTGAGACAGGATTTCTGGAGAATAGCTAATCAGGTAGTTTAGGTAGCAAACATAAAAGCTGATTTGCTTAAAGACCTTACTTATGATACTGGCATGCCAAATGCAATATACTTAGTTCAGTGTTGAAAATATTGCATGAAGGAAATTTAAAAAGCACCAAACCTTGTTTACAGAATGACAGGCTCTCAACTAGTAAGCATTGCTCAGGTATAAGACATCTAGACATCATATATAGTCTACTATCTAGAGTATACTTTGCAATTTTATAAAAACGTGTACTCAGTCCTGACATTTGAAAATAAAAGGAATTATTAGGTGGTACTCAGAAAAAAAATTTATGGCACTGCATAAATCCATGTTGCATGACAACTTGACTGTTTGCTTTTTGTTCCTCCCTTTGTAAAAAAACCTTAGAGTAAAACTTGAAAAAGAACAGAGAAACACAACAAGAATGACCAAAGATGTGGGAGGTTTTCCATACAAGCAGCTATTAAATGACTGGGGAATTCCAAAATGGAAAAGAGAGGACTACAAAGATATGTCAGGAACTTAAGAAAAAAAAAAAAAATGGAACAAAAGTGTTTCAGAGAAAAGAAATATGGAACAAATGTTCATGATTTCTTACCACACAAAACTTAATAAACTACACAAGAGGTGTGCACAATGGAGAAAAAAAGACAGCACTTGTATCCAGGACACATTATATTGTGTCTCTGAAGCAGAATATTGTAGATGTTAATTCCACATGGGTCCAAAAAGTAATCAAATCTACGAGTGAGGCATCCATCAAGAGCTATTAAAGAGAGGCAATGTCTGAGAAAAAAATCACTAAAGAGAAAATATTTTAGAAGAAAATTACATGTTTCTGCTTCTTTAGCAATCTTCCCTAAGCAGCCTTAGAACAGATACTGCACTAGATGTACATTTGTTCTAACCCAGAAAAGTTAACATGTATATGTTGTTACTCAAACTAGACATTAACTCGACAATTCATGAGCAAGAACACAACATTAATCTTTTTTTAGCATCAAATATTTCTTAAACAGACTACTCAGCAAGTTTTAAAACACTATTAAAATTCTCTCCAACAAATACATCTCTACCACATGTCTTGGTTGGGAAGAATTATAATCATAATGCAAAACAAATTTTTAAAATATGACACTTTCTCCAAACATTTATTCGTGCCAGAGTGGCAAACAGCTTACTTGTTGGATCCCTACCATCTTCAGCAATCACGTTCCCTATTCTCATACCAAATAACTACATATAGAAGGCTTACGTGGTTTTGCTCTCCTCTAGTTTTCACTATTTTGCATCTTTTTTTAAAACCTCTTTTGACACAATATTGCACTATGTAAACCTCTGCTTCACAGCCTTTGCATGACACCTTCTTTTTTACTACAGTCAAAATTGCATTTCCATATAAACCTCTTGCTAACCTACTTAAGACTCTGCGAGCATGATCTGTTTAGAAAACCAGCTTAAGAATCTACTGACAATTTAATTCTGTATGTAACACAGGCACAGGGATATTTTGTTAACCTGTTTCCTCGTTTTATCTGGTAGAAAATGTTCACGTTTTCTTGTTGGGGATTGTAGAGAAGACTGGGGTTTTGCATGTGTTTGGATGTTTTTTAATATCCAACAGCATCTATAATACATTTGGAAAACTGCACAGATGTTTTTAGGCTGTAGATAATATCACAGAATCTTTTAGGTTGAAAAAGACCTACAAAATCGTTATGCCAAATTTTAATCGAGCGCTGACGTGTCCACACTAAACCATGTCCCTAAGTATTCATCCAACTAAATAAGGGCTGCAGTTACCAGAGGAAGTGGAGTCAGCCAATTTCATCTATTTCATGATAGACAATTTTATCAAATATATGCAACCTATACAGACATAAATATTCCTAGTGAATTCAGCTCACATGTAACTCTTTAATGAATACATAAACAATTATTATATGCAATTATGAGATGTTTATTTCTGAAGATTTAGAAAGCCAGGAGTGATGAGAAGCAATTAGTCTCACAGTTTACAATATCACAGACCACTAAAATAGCTTTAACAGCAGCACTTGGTATTCCTTCTGCCCTAACCATACAGTTGTCAATATTTATACCAAGTTGTAGCAGCTTAAATTCTGGCATGACACACTCCTTAACTCTATACACATACAAGTATTTTTAGCAGTGACAGTATATTAGAAGCTACTTAGAAACACTTAGAGATCTGTGCTATACTAACCAGGCAAATGCTTGATGACAAGAGATTACTACTTACTGAAATGAAATTTAAAAAACAAACAAAACAAAGTGGAAAAAAAAAAAAGAATTTTGCATGTGTATCTTCAGCATACCAAATAGTTCTATAACTACAGGATTAAACTGATTATAATCTCCTGAGTTAAAATAACAACATATAAATTATATTTTCCTTCATTTAATATATAACTTCAGAAAATGAAGCTAAATACTAGTCGGGAATAACGATTTACCATGATGGAACCCTTTTACCCCAGAATTTTGTGAATGTACTAAAACAATTAGTATTTTCTAATATATATACTAGCAACTGTTACAAAGTAGACCAGTAAGATTAAGAGATGAGTTAAAGAACAATACTGTGCCTTAAAAAAAAACAACCCCTTAACATATTTTTTGAAGTGAATGTATTTTCAAATGCTTTCGGGATGCCGAGATCAATTTATTTTTATTTAAAATGTAATAAATTCACAAGTTTAATACTGAAAATTAATTTATTAATATTTTCTTTGACATATTAAATAAAATATTTCCTTCACTGTATACTTCAGTTAGCCAAAAATACATATGTACTAGGATAGTTTTAAACTGCAAAAGCATACAACTCAAAAAAACCCTCACACTATGGAATCAATAAAATAAAGAGAAAAAATATACCAAACTCAAAAGCTATGGAGAAACGCTACAATAAAACTTTTAACTGTCCTATTATTTTGCGAAATTAAGTTAGGAATGAAATTTCCTGAAATAAGAAAACTTTACTGGAACCTAATTCACCATGAACAATGAATGGAACTAAAAGTTTTCTTCTTCAATACATTTCTTTGCATTGCAGATATTTTTGAGCCAATTTCCTCTTACCGTATGTTATTTGAGGGCATTCAACAAAAAAATTTCCCAGTGCATTGTAATGCACTTTTCTCTAAGGTCTAGTGAGAAAAGCTCACAAGTTTTGCAAAACTGGAATTATTATTTTTCTATTTACTCCATTTACAGAATTTTCAAAGTACTTTCATAAAACCTGGTACATAACTATGTTTTCAGATTTTCTTTTTACAGTGGAAATGTCAAATATTCTAAAGAAATCCAGATGTCTCAGGAATTACTAAAAACCTTCTGCATTCTTCTGACCAATGGTTTTTAAATTTTTATTTACCCAAATGTGAGAACAAAACCAAAGCAAGCAGATTGGAAGAGTTACTAAAAAACCCAAACCAGACCTTTCCAAAAAAAACCCCAAATCACCACCAACAAAACCAAACAAAAACCAAAATAAAAAACCCCAAACAATAAACCAACAAAGCAACAGGGAAAAAAAAACCAAACCCAAACCCAAACAAGTTCTGAGTAAAATGACTTAGTGACACTTTTCTGAAGTGAACATTACTGCTTGATATTTAAAAATCACCAGTAGGCAAAAAAAGGAAAACAATGAATAGATTAATCAAATGGCTTTCTTACTAAATGATACTTTATGAGCTATTAATATTCATGATCGTTCCAGAGGAGTGATTCTGCCTTGAAGTAGAGATACTTAATGTTCTTGCTTGTGGATTAGCTGGTGATTGTCTCCTTTAATGCCCAGTCATTACTCCTTATGTTCTGATAGCATCTTTCTTCTCTCCACCTCAACCCCAATATGAAGAAAGACAGCTTTAAAAATAGTTGATAAAGGAAACTAATTATGAATCATTATTTTAAATTTTCCCTGAAATTTCCTTAAAATATCTACATAAAGGCTTTTGTGGATGTTGGGGCATCAGTCATAGCCTAATCTTACAGGTACACTGCTCTGCAGAGATGAAAATATTCTCATAATTCACACTGTAACAAAAATATTAGCAACAATACTATAACTCACCACAGATAACTGATTCCTGAGAAATAAGCAACAGATCAATTAGTGAGGTACTTTGCTAACCACAGCCAGATATGTGTAATTGTTTGCTGTTTACTTTTTCCTCACCATTCTGTCATTCTCCAGAATAAGCTCACTGAAAGACATATGACTTCAGTCTCCCTCATTTCAAGCCAGTAACAAATGCCACGCAAGTCATTCTCTACCACTCCTCTTGTCTGAAACAAAGCCACTATAACTAAGGTGTTTTGTTCCAGTCCTCATCCTCTGCAATCCCGTGTTTCACAGTGCTATCTCTAGTAACTTACATCACCAAAGCAGGCAAAAGCTCCCAGGTAAATGCTCTGATAGGATTAAAGATCAGCAGAGCTCAAGGTTCATGAACAAAATCTCCTGGTTTCTTCAGTATATTATGATACCCTCTGAAATATTTACTCATACAAACCTATGGTGGCCTTAAATTTGTTACTTGATTCCCTGAAAACATGAAAAAAAATCAGTTGGCATCAAAATGAATTGACTTAGTGGCATGTGAGAAATTTCAGGCACACTACTTCATCCCATGAAACCTTAGATATTTCCTTGTTTCTAGTGATCAGTTTTAAGTCCTGCCCACTCAGTAGAAGAGGGTGCGCTTTCTTCCAGCTGAGATTCTCTAGATTGAAAATACATACAGCACATGTAAGAATTTGAGAGACAGATTAGGTTGAGCAAAAAAAATTACCATGAAGTCCAATAGCTCCCGCTCAGTATGATGTTAACTGGTGTTTTCAGAGGTTAGTGGTGAAATATAACACCCTCTGGAACAATCTAATACACTCAAGTTGTTGCTGAAAAGGAATTAATGGTAGCAGGAGACAGAATAATACCTCTTTCCCCCCTCAGAAAATGTTGTAATTTTTTAAATTTAGATTTTGTTACTACTGAAGACTCATCATGGTTATAAAGCTCTGACTCAGATTACACACTAAATACAGTATTTGGGACCTCATATTGAATTAACTGGAAACATAAATTCCGTAAGTATTTTTTGAGTTAGGCTTTGTGGACTTCAAGATAACTTAAGGAATCCAGTGGGAAGTTTCATTTATTTCATTGCGTAATTCGTAATTTTTTAAATTTAGATTTTGTTGTAGGGTTGTTTGTTTTTGGGTGTTTTTTTTTTTGTTTGTTTGTTTGTTTTTTGTTTTTTTTTTTTTAATTCTGGTCTATTTTGCTTCAGAAACAAAAATTCACATTTCAAAAAAGTATTTCTGAACATGCACCTGTAATTACTGCATTTGACAACTCAAAACAGAAGTAGAGCTATTATAATGAAAGCAGTGATGTTTTAGAATATTTTTTCAGGACTGAGAGAGTGCAATAACTAAGAATACACGTTTATAATGAGCACTGTATTTATAGATACTTTGGGCTGCTTCCTTTCCACATGATTCAAGACACAACAAAGCACGGATTTTGACAGTCCTATTAGTCACTGGTCTCAAAGTTTCTCCTAAAAGGTCAGCCCAAAGCAAGTTCTGTAATTTTGGACCAGATCAAAACCTTCTGTAATATCTGCTGTTACTGGAGGTATATAAATCACTTCATACAAATACTTCAGCAGCAAGGAGTGCTTGAAATCCAAATTTTGTATCTGTGACCAGAATGTCATTTCAAAACTGAAGGTACTTTTAAATACACACAGCATTAGCACGTATGGTAGCAACAGACGAGATCCCAAGTAACAGCTGCACAACAGATTAGATATCGTTAACAGTGCCCAGTGATACCTGAAAGCCAAAGTAATTCCAGTGAAACTACAAAGCATCATTAATAGAAGAATGATGATTAGGTCATGGGGGTTTTTTGTCTAGATAATTCTCACACTTTCTTGTATGTCTAGGGGTAATTTTTACAGTCAAGTCCTCACTGTCCACAGCCCTTCTGTGGCCCCTTTTTTTGAGCATAAGACAACATCAAGAACAGTTCTACACTAGTAACAGAAATCAATTCTGAAAGACATTATTATTTTTTTCTCCTTCATTTTGTGCAGGAGGTCAACTGTTACATAGAGCAGTTCAATTCTGTACAATAAATTTGGGGTTTATATTAATTGTATTCAATCAGTTTTATTAATAAATGTCTAAATTAGTGTCATTCTTTCTACTGAAATTACAAAGAGAAGTGCCTACCTATACATCTGCTGAGTGCTCAAACAGAATAATTTATTACTATTTACTTGCTTGTGGTATGCCTTTAGATACTACAACCCACCATGAAGGCCACCTGAAGTACCTGCTTTGAAATGTTATTTTATAAGGGAGGAAAACAAGTAAGATTATTTATTTTAGAAAAGAACACTAGAAGAAAAACAAAAAGAGACAACATTTACAGTTAACACAAAATTATCTTGATACCAAAGGAGACATCAACCAAAGAAAAAAACACTTGAAAAATAAAGGAAGAACACTGGTTGAGATTTAGTTTATAGAATATATAAACTGAACAAGAAACTGTATTTCACACCCTTTTAATAGCTTTTTCTGGCTCCTTCATCTTAGGATTTTGCCTACCCTTTCAGAAAAAGTGAAATATATCCCTCCATGTCTAAAAAAAATGTTTGCTGATAAAAAAAATCCTTTAGCTTGGGACGGGCTGAGGAAGGAGTGCAGAAAAGCATAACAAAACACTAAGATGGAACTGGATCACTTTTAGGATATAATTTTACATGACATGGCCAAAGCAGTGGAGGACCGAACCAGCTGATTCCTTCAGTCCCAAGCTCTAAAAACCTAGCTAGAGCTAAACTTCCTGCTTTATCTACTTGTGTTAGAGGAAGTCGTTTTTCAGGGTCCTCTCTGCACATGCAATTGATATAGTTAAATTGTTATGGAATGCAGCAGACAAATAACTAGGAGACTTTAGCACCAAAAATTACCCCTCATGATTATGAGTGAAAACAGCCTAGACCCAGAAAACTGCAGCGGTCTTACCAACAGGGAAAACCTTACAGAAGCCAGCATGCATCTTTCATCTGCTTGCAACATTCTGTGAACCTTGGCAGAAATGTTCAAGGCTGAGAGCACCCTCTCAGACATTTTCTTTGTTTGTTACTGCCTCAGCATCTGACCTTCTGAAGGGGGAAACGGATTTTTTAAATTCCATTGCACATGGTTATTTACATTTGGCTTTTTACAGTTTACAGTGAATCCATTTTGTCACATAGGATGTCACATAAGAATTGCAAGCAAGCATATATATGTATGTATAGATACAGAATTATGTGCATAATAATACCTTTAAAACAGCCTATGCTTCATCTTTGCCCTTAAGGTGGTTCCTTTTCTACTGCTGGAGTTAAAATTAGAATTGCTGGTATTAAGGAGGAAAATTTCTAATTAGGTATGCCAATGAAAAAAAAAAAACTTGTGTGCAAATGCTAATGAAACAAGACTGATAATTAATCCCAAAGATAGGCATTCATATTTAAATAAAATGCAATTGCTTAAGTCTTTGAAAATAAACTTCTTTAATGGAGTAGTTTGTTCAAAAACATTGTGAAGATTATTTTTAATCCTGTGTTCAAAATCTTACCTAAGTGTTTTTAAATATTATTTGAAATCACATCTGGAAAAGTGCACAGTAGGAGTATGCTTGATTATCACTATCCCCTTTTTAGGCCAAGGCTGAGGACACAAATCTCCCTTACGCCTTCTCTTAACACCTTCTCCAGCCTTCTCATTATTTTTTCAAAAGCTCTTAGTTATTTAATAGAGAATGCTGATGGACAGTTACCTTTAGAAAATGAGACCTCTTTAATGCTCATCAAATAATTCAAATACAACTCAAAGGATAATTTTTTAACTGTTTTACATTTTATATTTTAGGAGTGCTAGGTACAAACTGGCTTGAAAAGAACCCTTGTGGTATTGCCATGTATAAAAACTGCGGTGCTGTGACCCCTATTGCCCCTGCCCAGCCTCTACCACCTCATCTTACCATTTCTGTGCTCATATGACTCTGATTTCTGTTACAGAAATAACAAGGAGAAAAACAAACAAGTCTTTAAATACTGTGTGGAAGCTTTGAATAGGATCAATTTCTCCTTCATCACAAAGCCAAATTTTCTGCACTGCCATTCTGAGTGAATAAAAGTTGGCAACACATATTCTAGCAGTTGCACAAACTTCAATAAGAACTTTGCATTTCTCAAATCCACTCCTTCACTACAATTAGGAATAGAGGCAATGCCACTAGGAATAGCAGGAATTAAATTGAGATTAGGTTCCATGTGTACATTAAAATGGTAGATATAAAGGACTGAAAAACCCATGAAAAACACACTGTCAAGTTCAATTGATGGGATCGTGCAAGAGGTCAAAAATGGCAGAAGCACTTTTTAATTTAAATTAATGGTTATGTCTTTTAAATGTCTCTAAATAACAAATAACACCATGATATTTTAGAAGACAAACCCCTGCAAATACCATTGCTCAGTGGCAATCTTTCACTCACTATACAGTTATGAAAATATTTTGGAAAAAAAAACTTTCCTGTTTTGTTTTCTATTTGTTCTACATTTTGAAAACGTCTGAGCTGGTAAAAAATAATCTTTTCCCTATTTTAAAATGGGATAATTTCAGACATATTATAACATATTATTATATGTTATAATATGTTATAACATAATAATAATAGCACATCATTACAACATAATAAAATAGAATGTAATTTGAAAATATTGAAGTACTTAGAGAAAATCCTGGAAAAAAAAGCAGGTTGATTTCTACTCGGAATATGTGCAATCTTCCTATGTCACTTTATTAAAGAAAATTAAAACGTTTGATTAATTTGTAAGTGGATGCTTAATTGAGGAGATTTTCTTTGTGGAATAGTGTGTGGAAGATGCGTTGTGAGTGCTTCTTGCGTGCATTTCCATACATGGATCTGGTTCCCTGTCTATATTAATTGTCTGTATCCTGGTTAACCCAGACTTGGCATTACTGGTACCAGCTCACAAGCTTTGCCGTGGGCAAACAACACAGGGGCTCTGGAGAGGAGCTGTCGCATTTGCTTTACCTTGGGTTGGCGTGGCTTGTGTGGAGAGCTTGGTTTCAGCTTTGTGTCATCTTGTTTAGCCACAAAAGCAGTGGTCAAGTGACTGGATGCCTCATTCAATTTGTTTTAGTTTTCCTTAGCTTAGTATAATTTTACAGCATTGTGTGACTTTTGTTAATGCTAGTGAGATAGGTCAAACTGACCGAATTCAAACTCTCTTGAGGCAAAATGAAATGGAACTACCGTTAATCCTCAAATTTATTCCAAGAGTATTTATTTTACCTTCGTTACAGAGCTTAATGTAGTGTCACATTTCTTTGGCTTCCTGGGCACACAATGTACAATGCAGTAGCAGCTGTTTTTAGGTTTTACTTCTTAAAAAGGTGATGAATACATATAAATTTTGCTAACAACACAGAAGTATGAATCTTACTCTAGAAATCATCTTCCAAGATAGCCCTATAGTTTTAAATAGGGTCTTTTACTCTATTCTATTACAAAAAGGAAACCTAAATGATTCCTAATTTTGTATAATCTAATGTTTTCATTACCATTCATATTAAGGCAATGCTTAACATACCATATGGAAATTATTTTCATTATTCAAAAGTCCATTAAAAATATATAACAAAAAGCTATTCTTATGTCTGGAGTTTTACAGCTATACAAAACTGCCCCTCAGAGACACATCAAAGTCTTATTTGGAAGACCTATGTTATGCTTCCATAAATACAGTGTTTGCAAAAAGCAGGCTAGTGCTTTAAACATGTCTTTAACCTTGGATTGCTATGTTAAAGGCTTCTATATCAACTTCTCCATCTATGCACATAATCAAGATCTAGAAGTACAACATCTAGCCATATAATCATAGCTAATGTGTGTATTTTTCTAGATGCTATATAATTCCATACATATTTGTAAGCCACACTTGTATCACAACCTATAAAAAAGAAGTTAAGTTATTTCCTAGTGTTTTGTAATTTATCTCACCATCACAATGCCCTAATATCTCCCATTCTCTTCCCCCACTTATTTCTTGGCTGTGCTCACACTTTCTTTTGCATGAGTTATGGTCTGACCCTTCACTTAATCAATTCAGGTTGCACAGTGGGATTGGGGTGGGATGTGGAGGGTGAATATTTTTCTGCTGACTTAGTAAGTGACTCAGAGGAGAGACTGTGACTGTTAGGACATGGCAAGAAAGGCAGTCAGATAACCTCAGGTAGCAGGATCAAGTTATTTTTAGGAGCAGCAAGTAATTCGTTCAGCTAAGCTGCATCACAAAAATCACATTTTCTGAAAGACTTTCAGAGAAATAAAAATCTAATTCATTGGTCAAAAGTACGAATCTTTCAGGCAATCTGTCTTGATTATTCATTTCATGCTTATTCTTCTTGCTTTCCATGCAGCTATCTTTTTTCTAATATAAATTCATTACTTTTTAGTTTAAAACTTCAAGCAGTTTTTTATCCTTTTTTGCATTTGATATCACCTAAAGAGGCTGGGTGCTCATCTGCCCAAAAAAAAAGTACAGGAAGACTAAAGAAACAGGCTATAATTCCTCAAAATGAACATATATTAATGGACTGGTCAATGTACAATACGTAATAATAAAAAGAACTCAGGACAAACGATCTTCTGTGCTGCAGTGTTACTGAGTTTGGAGCAACAGCTTTTAAACCAAAGTCAGATTTTAAGACTCAGTCTTAAATTTGAGGTAGATAAGAGTGAAAAATCATCAGTTCTTATCTGGATATAACAAAATACATGGATATTACATTTAACATCCTGTATAAAAGCTCTTAACATCTTTCTTCTGTGTGTTAACCCAGTGGTTTGGTCAAGATGTTTATTTTTACTATACACATTTGTCCTTGAGACCCCTTTGGCATCCTGAGAACAAATACCTTGCAAAACTACACCACAAATCCTTATCTCCTTCCAAGTCCTGTGAAGCCATAAGGCACCTAATAGAAGTGGTACATTTGTTGCTGGGTTTGTGAAGAATGCTCTTATCAGCACTCATAAATAAAGGGTGTGGGGAGGTATTTCATTTCCATTGATTGTGTCTTGACCACACCTCTTTCCACTTGTGCACAACACAGACTTAGCAATGAGTGTTGGCATCAAGAAAGATTATCCATGAATTCTCCATTAACAAAGTCTTTCATAAATCTGGAAGCTACTAGGTATCATTGATTTCTGCTAAAATGTTTTCTGCCACGTCACGACTATTAAACTGCACTAATTTAAATAAAGCATCCAGACGTTTCAACATTCAGAAATCAACCCGCACCATTTAGGAAAACAGAGCAAGAAAGAGAAAATCAGACTGAAAGAAGCGACCAGTGTTGGTACTTACGGAAAGCTCTGTAGAACTCTTCTAGAGCTAGGTGCTTGTCACTGTTATAATCATCGTATTTCAGCAGATCGAACACAGAGCAGTCAGACGGTTCCTTGCCAAGCTCATCCCGTTTTATTACCTGACAGGGAAATTACAACCATGAAATTACATTTGAGCTCTTAGAGTTCTCTGGTATAATTAATTGTTTCTAATAATCATTTAATAGATCATTTTAAGGTTGCTGTGGGGCAATGAACTGCAACTGTGTAAAGTCAGGGATTTCCAGTTACTTTGTAATTATTTATTACAGTTTTAAAAGTTAATACCTTCAGGGCAGACTCTCTGAAATTACACAAAAGTTTTTAGAATATACAGACCATCTATATAATGGAGATAGACTGAAGCACTATAAAGACACTGGGAATTTTAAAGCTGATTTTGCCTTACATGTACAGGAATGGTGATTAAAAAACATTCAAATATACCTTAAATAATGATTTCCCAAGGACAAATGGCATAATGTCTTTTTCCTCTAATTCCTAGCCACAGAAACCAAATGCAGACACTTTCAAAAATAACTAATTTAAACTCTTACTACCCTACTAATTGCATCAACTTCTTACAGGCTTTTGACAAGCCTATTACCTTACCAAACGCCTGTTATATAAGTAGCTGACCTGAAAAGACTCCTGTTTCTCAATGGGGACACATACAATTTGTAAATAGATCAAAATTAATAGCTGTTAGATTTTTAACTCCAATGAACTTATCCCAGAGAAATGTTCTTTAATATATGCATGATTTTTTTTTAAAGTCTGTGTATGTTATAGACATCCCCTTAGATTCCAGACGAGGAATTTTTAAGATGCTGAGAGTGATTCAAAATTGTCATGTTATATGGGGCACGTATTAGAAGTACTATCACATAACTGAGAGAGCCAAAACTGATGCAGCTTTTCATAATACTGCACAGTTTACAGTTTTGTACCAGGCACAGAAGAAAGGAATATAATTATAGTTAATTCCTAGGTAAAATAATTACTCTTCCAACCCTTTATCAGTCTCCCATGATAACTGCAAAATCATTATATTTGTATTAACAGAGGAAATCTGAAAAACAAGGGATACAGGAGCTTTTGTGTTTCAGTTGCTCTGCAAAGGAATTAATTCAGTTACTATTCATATAAACACAAAATACTGAAAAGAATAATAGGGAATAACAGGAGCATTAGAGGAAAAAGGAAAATACACAAACATTTTATGCTACCAGAAGTCATCTCCTACATAATAATATAAAAGGATTATAAAGGATAATCACGTTGTTAGTATATTAGAGAGTATGAAAACCATTTACAAAGATAAGAAAAATCACTACAAAATCACCTTTTGCTATTATCAATTAAAAATACATACTATGCTACCTGAATATTAGTGCTAACTACTTCCTATCCTTTAAAACCCTTTTTATAGAGTTCACATTAAAGTGAATTAAGAAAAAATTAAATTGTGTAGATCTTGCAGCTGGTACATAAAGGACAAAAATGCAGTCTGGGAAAAATTAGTAACTCTAAACCCATTACAGTTATATAAGAAGTACTAAATATGTAATGGTGTGTATTGGAAACTTTAACAATCCCTGAAATTTCAAGGCCATGAACATTTAGTATGAGAAGCATTGTTCCTCTCACTGTTTCACTGTTTTAAATCCTTACTTTCACTATCTTCAATTGTAAAAATAAGGATGAAACTTTTCCGCTAAGGTTGAAGAAAACCTTTTTTAAATTCCCCAAAACAGCTGGCTTTATAGTATCACATTTTAAATTTCAAATTAGTGTTCTCAGTTTTCATTCTTTGAACTAAAATCTGTTATCTGTTAAAACTGACCAATTATGAATGAAAAGCAATCAGTTTTTAAAAAGAAGAATCATAATTTAAAAAAATATAGATAGAATCATTTTCCAATAGATAGAATGCTATTTCCAATAATGATACTACAGACAAGTACATTTTATCATCCTGGCAATTATTTAATTTTTGTCCTCAGTAAACCTATCATTTTGATTACAGATATAAGATTCAATGTTTGTTTTTGTATATACATCTTTATGCGGATTATTTACTTTGGAATTCTTTGGAAAATACACTCACTGCTATTAAACACTCCAAACATGTTTCTGAGGATAGATTTCAGAAGGTACAGAAGTGATTTCATACAATGATTAATCTTAATTATCTGTGATTTGCTGCTAGAAAAGCTGTTCCAACCTAAATTCCCTTGTGCAGGATCTAGCCATCTCCCAACTTTCCAATGGAATCTGCGGCTCAGATCAATTCAGTGATCAGAAAAAAAATTAACCTTTATGGAAATTTTGCATTGTTGGTTGGCTTTTCATTTTGAAGGGGTGGGAGACGAATATTTTATCACATGAGATATGACTCAGAACTAGGTATAACTCAAGAGGCGGGGGTTTGGATTTTTACAGTTACCTGTTTCTATAGCAGCCTGAAGTGCAGATCAACTGTGATATGAAGTTACAAGCTACATGAGACTACAGCAAAGCCAATATGACTGCCTGGCAAATTAAGGTTACACATTTCCTTAGAGACGTTTTTTGCAAGACAGTACTTTACTTAAAAGTGTAGGATAAATAGAATAAAATTCCGTGTGTATGATACAACATCATGTAATCACACTTGCGTTTCACAGAGGAGCCAACAATGTGCCTAAATTTTTATTCTATTCATCTCTGTGCATGGAGAAGAGAAAAATTAGAGGAAACTGTTTCTTAACCCAATTCTTTAAACTCAGACTGTCTACTGCTTGGTTAAACTAAACAGACAGTGACTTTTTAGGGAGGCAGAAGAAAAACTGGCAAAATTTTTAGCAAGTCACATGCTAGAAACAAAATACTTATTATGAATTAGGCATGATTAAGATTGTCAGCACGATTTTATGATTGTGCCATACAAGTCAAACATAGATTATTTGATTTCAAACTTTTAAGCTGAAAATTCATATCAGAGAAGGTTTGCAAATATTTATGTCTACAATTTTTAGTCTGAATTTGCATAAAGACAGTGAAGCATTTACTTTCCATATTATAAACTGGTAAAAGGCAAAATATACAGAAAATTGTTCATGGTTCCTTGTGAAACCTCATAAATGCTGAAAACTTCGAAACTTATCTATATTTTCTAATTAAATATGTCTTTTCCAAAAAATGAAACATCCATCAGAATTTAAGACTCTTTGAAACATGGAGGAAAGATTTGCATTTTTTTTTGGAAAGTATTACATTTCTAAAAGATACAGCACACAATTATCTATTTCCTCTGGAACACCATACTGTTACCTCAGTTCAAAGCTTCTCAGAAATTTGGTCAGTACAACTCCAAATGTTAGAAGATTGGGAAAGGTGATCTCATTAAAAATGACAAACTGCACATCAGAATAGATTGTTTCATTCATTTTAATCTGATTTCTGACAGTCAAAATGAAAAACCTGCAGATGTTATGAAAATAGACCACAAATAACAACACGTTCTTTATTAGTCCACCTTACCTGAAGCGTTATCAGTCAGTGGTTTTTTGTTTGCCTGTGATTAATGGTCTTTATGTATCTCCCCAAGGAAAGTACTACATAAATACAACTACAAACACTTTTAAATCAAATATGGTCATTCAGTTAGCATGCATTCATCTTCCCTAAAAACAAGAACCTCATCACCACAGTGCCTCTCAGTGCTTGATAAAACACCAAGTACATCAAACACCAAACACTGTGAGAACTGTGCTCCAAATTAATTCTGACTGCACAAGGGGGGTTCAATTACTTTTTCCACCATCTTCTACAGCAGTATAACTTTTTATAAATTAAAAGAATTGATTAATTATGAAACTAAATTGATAATAAAGACTGGTAAATTGTTCCTTGCTTTAACTTCCCTTAATCTAGTTAAATCAATATTCTCATAATTTACCAGCAAGTTCTGTAGGGCGGCAACACCATCCTCTATTTGGTGTCTGCAGTAGCGTGATACCTTTGATATATGTAGAATGAGTAAAGATACAGGACTTCTGCATCACAGAATGACACAGAGATCCCCGAGCAGGTGGATATCTGAACTGCTAAACCCACACAAAGTGGGCTACAAAGGCATGTATTCAATTTCATTTAAAGGTATTAGCTCAATACTGTCCCAAACCAATCAAGTTACATAGCTCAGATAAAAGATTTCTTTCTGCAAACTACTCCAATGAAAGGCATATTTCCCTGCCTTTCCAATTCTGCACTTAGCAGAGGGAAGTCCTAACCTGACTCAGAAGATGTAAATGTGTCCTTAGGTGTCTGCAAATATAATGCTACAGATGCCTAGCTCACAGTATAAGACCAGAATAGGTATTAAAGACACACAGATAGGCTGCGTAGAATTCTGCAACTCAGAACTAAACCCAGAACCACCAGCACTCTGAGCCTGTGGCTCTGGACTTAACCAAGGTAAAACAATGAGTGCAAACAAAATACTGCACCATTATACTTTGTGTCCACTTCCAGTTAGCAACAGTCCTTGAACCTACTCAAGAAACAAAGCTTACTCCTGCTTCCTTCACTGCCTGCAAGAATATAATGGGAAATGCTTCTACCTGATGAAACCAAAGGCACCCGATGTTACAGTTTGTATGATTCACTACTAACCCCTAAAAGAGTCTTAATTTTCCCCAATTTTAAAGTTTAATGTAGGCTTTTTATTTTTATTTTGAACCTAGAATTGAATGTAGCACGTTAAGTTTTTCCAAGCTTAGTGATAGTAAGAACAGATAATGCAACCTAAATAATATGTCCCTAATTAATAGCAGAAAATAAATAGAAATATAACTCAACATGCATAATATTCTTCTGCCTATGTAACATGTGGAGAAAACCAAAGATGATTAAAAACACAAAGAAGAGATAGACTCATTATTCCTTCTCTGAGTTCCAAGGCCTCCAAATAACTCTAAGTAACAGCACTGATTAGATGCAAAATCAGAAGTCATGAAGGTAAAAATTTAAATGCCAAGGTCCAACCAAGTATTTTGAGAACCTAAGTCTGATGGAGAGATGCAATTCATATAAGCATCTCTGCAAACAAGTCCCATGAAGTATTGGCTAGCATAAGGTGCAACAGTATTATCATTAATACAGAAAAAAAACCAAAACAAATTCGGGGTATTTTTTTTTTTTTTTTGCAAAAGTAAGGATTAGTTTTTATAGAAAAGTAATTTATTTTCATTTGTCCTATGTTAACCTGGCAAATAAAATAAATATATTCAGATATTTGAAATTACAGATCATAAATAAGGATGTTAACTTCTTTCTTTAACTCTAAAAACTGATCTTTGAAAGGAGGAAAAGGAAGAGGAAAATTTATTTTTATTTTTATTATTATTATTAGGACATATTCAACTTTCTTTCAGGCTATGTCACTTCCCTTTTCTGTAAAATTTTGCTTTATTAGTTCACTAGTGTAAGAAATAAATAGAAAACAAGCATCTCTAATCAAGTATAGATTATTTCACTTCACACACTTCTTCCTTCAAAAAAGAACTTGAATTTCATTGTTGAGCAAGATGAAACATTTGTAGAGCTTATGCATCTTTCACTGATGCCAACCAGATAAGGCTTCTTGTTTATAGAATGGCTGTTCCACCATAGCAGAATAACTGCATTCATAACTGGAAAACCACATTTTATTCCCATCCCTACCCATAACATTTCTCCTCTTTTTCCTCTTCTATACAGCAAAAACAATGTAGAGTAATCAAGCAGTCTACAGTGACACTGCTACTGAAATACATTGGTATTTCATTTACAAATTTTTATTAAATTCTTGTTTGATTTTGCATGAGCTAAAATAGATAAGCAGATGAGTCTGCTAGAAACTGAATATTCATAGCCAACCAGAAGATTCAATTATCTTCCAATATTCTGGATTCATTTAAAATGTTTCAAAGTGCTTTAAAAACAAACTGAACCCTTCAAGGAACCACCTCACCTTACTTGAAACCTAGCAGATATATTGATCAGAGATGATGAAGATTATGAGAATCCTGCCTATTTCATAGCTTGCAATTTTGGAAAGATAGATACTCTCCTTGGTTAGTACCTACTCAAAACAGAATGGTCTAAAAGGTTAAATTCATAAGTCCTTTCAAAATCAAGCTACATCTCACTTGCCAATACAGGATTTGGAAAATAAAACATTAAATGAATCAGACTCAGCAATTGAAGCTGTCAAGGCAGAGAAGAATTCATATCAGGGAAAAAAAGTCCATTTAGCCTGCATGGAGCTACATAATCCCACTGTTTTCCTATTATGTTTATTCAGTGTATTGGAGTTAAAATTCTTTTTTAGCTGCAATTCTGTATTGGACTAAAAAGCCATGAAAAATATTATACCCAGATGCTAGCATTGTTCAAGCGGTAGAATAAAAATAGTCTGCCAGTTTTGATGTATTGCTATCATACCTGAAGTATTAAAAAAAAAAAAAAAAATCCCCAAACAGAGAAACCTCTCTTACTACTTGAAATAGGGTTTTTTAATAAAAACGCTACTTTTACTTTTTTGGGGACAGGAATGTTTGTTTCTTTTGCATCATGATGCAAATTCAATAATCTTATGACTTTTGATCCAAAATACATCAATAAAATTGGAGTGTTGCTGTCACCATTTCCAATCTCCAACTGATTCATTTCAATTTTACATTAGATAGGATGACTGTATGGACACCTATGAGATAATAAATGCAATCCAAGGGCCTGATTGCACAGTAAGATTGACGAGATGCAAAATTTAAGATGCACTATAAACTGAACCTCAATATTCACGTGAACATAAATTAACTTCAGGAGTCCTTGTTTTCTACAGAAAGGATGTTGCTTTTCATATCTCCTTAATATGATTACATTTAAAATGCAGACAGGAGCTATTAGTTATGACAACTATGCAGATTTCAAAATTGTGACTATAAGGACAACTGAGAAAAATTCTCCTAATCCTGAGAATGTTTTCAGGACTTCAGTAATGTCTCGCTGTGGATGGTTGACCCTGGCTGGATACCACCTGCCCACCAAAGCTGCTCTGTTACTCCTCACCTGGCTAAGGGAGAAAAAATACAATGAAAGGTTCATGGGCCAAGATAAAGTCAGGGAGAGATCACTCACCAATTGCCATCATGGGCAAAACAGACTCAACTTGGGGACAAATTAACTGAATTCATTACCAATCAGACAAGTGTAAGTTAAACGACAAATAAAATCAAATACTAAAACCACCTTTCCTCCAAGGGGCTTAACTTCACTGACAATATTCTCTATGTTATCCCTCCCCAGCAGAGCAAGGGGACAGGGAATGGGGGCTGCAGTCAGTTCATCACAAGTTCTCTTTTCTACTCCTTCCTCCTCAGAGGGAGAACTCCTCTCACTCTTTTCCTCCTACAGGAGAGAGTCCTCCATGAACTGCTCCAACATGAGTCCTTCCCATGGGATGCAGTTCTTCATTAACTGCTCCCGCGTTGGTCCCTTCCAAAGGGTGCAGTCCTTCAGGAACAGACTGCTCCAGCATGGGTCCCTCTTGTCAAAACATACAGTGACAAAGCAAACACTAACAATGAATTTACTTTACATTAATCTGTAGGTTGAATAATTTCATGTTTCTGCAATGAATTTTAATAAAACCAAAAAGCACATGTTTGGGGTTTAAGGCTGACTCGTTTCCATACTTGTGAAAAAGCAGTACTTTACAGCTGCGATTATAAATTCCTCTTTACAGAAAAAAAAGCATGTGGGGAAAAGTAGGTACAGAAAGCTTGAAACACAGTAATGGAAGAAATTTTTTTATTATTCTAAAGCTATGTTTGACACACACACAGAAAAAGGAAAAGTATACATGTAGCAACTGAATAGAGAGGAATTAAATATAGTTTGCAAATCCATATATGTAATTCCTATCTATGTAATCTATTCATACAGTATACTCATATATAAAGTATTTGTAAGACATATACAGGCAGCATGTCCCTTGAAAACTGAAGTTCTGAAAGACTCTAAAAAGCAGCAGGAAAAATCAGTCTTAGAAGAGTACAGAAAAATAGTTTTAAATCAGTCTTTTGAAATAGTGTATTAGTAGTTGACATGATATCTATATTTGCAATCACCCTCTGGTCCTTGAAATTGCGACTAAAATTTTAAAAGTTAGCTGTATGGAAATGATAACTCCAGCCTATCTCTTAACATTATTATGCAACTTAAAACATAGGATAATGATCAACACACACATCTAAAAAACCCTACCTTTTTAAAAATTTTAATTGGCTGCCTAGTATTAGACTCGTTAATATAGTTTAGCCATGATTAGGTTTCTCAAACACAGACCTCTAGTAAATCAAAGTACATTTGACCCATCAACACTCTTCAACAGAGTCAATCCTTTTAGGCAGATTAAAGCTGGTGCTGTTATGCCTACCAGAGCAGCAATTACTGGTTTAATCTGTAATTAGTTAAAATTTGCTACTTAGAGACTACCATAAACTCTCTTAGCAGGATTTCTCCTGTATTTCTCTAGCCCTGACTAAGATAAAGCAATAATACTTCTTTACTATTAGAGAAGTGATTTACCTCATTATTTTAATTGTTTTCAACTTCTACAATACACGTATACAGTTGGACTGGATGGTAGTATGCAATGGATAATAAAACAACTCATGGTCACAGTAGCCTAGAGTGTTCTAACACACTGCAGTATACTTTGAAGCATTATATGCAAATTACTAAATAATCACTACAGAATTTCTGAATAATTCAGCCATTCAAAAACTCTCAAATGAAATTTTCCACCTCAGAGACTCATATTTTCTAAAGTATCTTAAGACATGATATTCCATGTTTGTATGCCCTGAAAAAGACATCTGAATAGTCACTGAGCTAATAGAAACAAAAACTAAACCTTACCTGAGATAACTCATTCATGTCCACAAGTCCATTGTTGTCTGAATCAAAATAATCAAACATTTGATCGACAAGAAGTTTCTTTAATGCCATTTTCTCACCAACAGATTTAGCTTTTGACAGTGCAATGTATCTCCGGTTTTGTAGATCCAGTAACATATTTTTTACTTCAGTGTATTCAGTAGGTTTGCATTTATCCCCTGAAAAAAAAAAATACACAAAAAAAGATTATTTTGAATTTGATTTCCTATTAAAAGTTTAAAGGTAAACAAAAGAAAACCAAAAAGAGAAAAAGCAAAGAGTATTAACTTCTTATAACACTACAAACAGGGTTCTTTTAGGAGGTGAGAAATTCATTCTGTGGTGGTTTGATCCATAACATTTCCTTGCCTGGTCTTCAAATTAAGACAAAACCAAATTATTACATTTTTAGATACTTTTTTAGACAATGTTTTCTGTTTATAGATACTAAGCAAACTTTTATCAATTTCCAAACCTGTACTTTTTTTATTTATCATTCTGGAAAGGTGCATCTGAAGATGATATTAAAGAGTTACCTTTGATAAAGCTTTTCATATAAATGTAGAAATGTAATGTATGCAAAAAAACCTGCAAATATAACAGAAAAATGTATGCTATACATTTCATAATAATATTTGACTTCAAAAAGCAGAAATTACTCTTCAGTGCTTATAATCTATCTCTACTTTTTCATTTATTGGACCTAGAAAGCTTATTTGAACGAGAAAAGGTGGGATTGCCAAAGGAAGAGAAAGGATGTCTTTGACAAGATCTGGTTTACTCTTTTCATTATCAAGTCTTCTATAAAGCGGAAAATGTTACAGAAATTTCCTGCATGCAGTGATTACAGTCAGTACTTTAAACCAAAGCACAAAATAATGTATGCCTGGTGTTCTCTTGTGTCAGTTGCTGCACATTTTAAATTGGATAGAGAAACAGTTTAAAAGGGTTTATTTGGGGTTTTTTATTAAAATAACCTTAGGATTTCAAAAGGATTTATCTTTTTATAAGATCAGATATGTAACTGTGTACCAGCATAATACCACATATTTCTTGCAGACAGATATTTACAGTTAGCCAATACTTAACTTCAAGCAGTGAATTCAAGGCTAGAGCAATATACTGATTAGCAAAGAAAGCTATTTTCCAATCTTCTTTTTAGTCACTATTCTGAAGATAGAATAATTTACGAGAAACAACTATTTACCTCAGGGAAACTGCGTAGGCAGTTTTGTTTTGAAAGTGGATCTTTTAGGAAACATCTAATTTACATGTATGGGACTGGAATTTATTATTTTGGTGTCTTTAATGGTATATGCATCATTATGGTGACACTATGAACACCTTCACAGCCATTACAAAAGGCAGAGAGAGAAACGTTCCTAAATGCTTCTCACTATCCTAGAAAGACTCAGACCTAGAAAAGAAGGATTTATGACAGAAGTTAAATCATAGAAGAAGATAAAATGGTTTTTGGAATCAAAACCACTCTAGCCTATTTTGTTTTGGTTTTTCTAAAAGCCACCAACTGTTATGTAGCTATTTAACTAACAGAAACAGACAAACCCAAACTGTATTTAACTGACAGCCTAAGCTATGCATAGTATTTGCATATTTGTCCTCATCTGCCAGGGGCATGAAGATTGAGGCCATACAATTTCTAAGAGTTGAGTTCTGTGTGACTGCTTTTCAGGGGTCTAATGCAGAAATACTCAGTGGGGAAACATGTTTATTCCTCAGGCATTCTGAAGCTGCAGTGAGCAAACCTTGCCATCTGAATGGATGTAGGCTCCAGGTGGTGGGGAGGGAAAAGAGCACTTAACTTGAACATACTCTAATTCATTTGGGTGAACTCCAAGAGGCTGGGCCAGAAAACAAGTATCATCTTTGTCTCCCCCAGATAACTTTTCTGGCTGTGGTGTCCTCGAAAAGACAGTCTGGCTTCACTCTGCTGCAGGTGAGGGCTAACACCATTTTACCTACACTCTTGGCAGGGCTGGGGTGGCAGGGAAGACAAGACGAATCCTATTAGATAGTATACTGCTCAGAGCTAGCTACCACATTCAGATTTTAGTCCCTGTAAATTATCAGTCTCATGCTGCAATCTTAAAACTGTGAAGAGCTGTTCTTTAGAGATACACAACGTAGTAAAAGAGCTAGTTTTCTTAATAATATCTGTTAAATCATGGATTCGTCACAGTAGCATTCACAAGTCGCTTCATGTCTGAGTTCAAAAAAGAAATGGAAAATGAACAAAAAAGTCACACTGACAATTCTTTTTCCTTGAAACAAAGGACAGTGTTTCTCACTTTAATGATTGATCAAGAATTGAAAAGAGGTTCTTCAAATCTCTACAATGGCAATAATGATGCTAATGCTCATTTGAACATTGAAGATTATTTAATCATAAATTCTGGACAACATTTGCACAAATCACACAAATATTCCCATGAGTAGTTTTACAAAACATGTAACTTTAGAGGAAAAACAATTAAATTTATGTATCACATGATCATGAAAAGCATTACTATAGTAAGTTGTGTTTCCTACTTTTAACTCAAAATGGAGCTTACGGAAAAGTTCGTAAAGGAAGTTTGATCACAGTCTAGGAAAGACATTTTAATGCACTTTAGACATTAACTCCACATCTAAAGCTTAAGGAAAAATGAACTAATGTATTCTCTCACAACACCTGTTCAGAAAGAGAAGAAAGAATTTAGACAACATATTTACCACAACATTTCTTTATTTGTATGCCTCTCATTGCATAGCACAAACTTCTGTAGCTAGTACAAGTCATGTAAGAGCACTTACATATTGCATGTTTATAAATTTTTTATACATTTTTCCCAAAGAGAAAGTATTTGTATCATTCTTTAATATAAAATATAAATGCTGTCTAATACAAAATAATCTGAGAGACTGCTACTGCCCCATGTTTGGGTACTTCCTGTGGAAAAATTTCATTCACAAATTAAGCAAAGTAATCTGTTAGAACTACTGTATTATTTATATTTTTTTCTAACACCGACCTTCCAAATATTACTATAAATTTCAACAATGCACTTTAAACCAGTGAGTGATGAACCTTCAATTCTGATCTTAGCTCATTACAGTCGAGGTAAACCACGTTTCCACAGCTATACTACATTAAAACATTCTCATTTCATACATAATTGACAGTAGTCTTTACACCAACATCTGGAATTTAAGGACAAACATGATGGATGGATGTTACTGACAGATAAGGGAATCACAAGGAAACAATGAGACACTCCTAGTGAACACAGGGAATAATTTCATTAACGAATTGCCCTCTTACCTCATTGTCATGACTGCCTTTTACTCCGTTATTTGAGGAAACGTGAAGCTGATGTTTAAATTACAAGAATGAGGCTCTGTTTATAGGAGAACTCCCCCAGGCTGGAGTAGCAGCACAGAGAAAAACTCAGTTGCTTTATTTATGTTCTAATTTAGTAAGCATTACTTGTAAAATAGTTGTCTCAATGACACACAAATGGTAAATGAGGATTAAGTATGTCAACCTTTACAGTGAGGAAAAGTAATTTATACTTAACAAAATGGACAGACAAACTACTGGGAATATACTACAATTATATTACTTACCAAAGGACCTACTAAATTCTATATAATTAGCTACATACATGAAAGGATAACCTACACACACATAATTTACTACCTTAATTCAGTTTTCTAGTACTTTTTCCTTTCATTTTTGAACCAGAATTCACACAAAAATAAATAGTTACGCTCTTAAAAATTCCTAGAAAGTAATAATAGAACAAGAAAACACAAAATTTCCTTTTCTGTTTGTTTCATTCATGGAAAGGACCAGTTCTACTACACAACAATTTCTGTCAAAAAAAAAAAAAAAAACCCAACAAAAAAAAAAACCCACCCCTAAATAAAAAACTCTGCTATGATTTACTTCACAAATTTTCTGACATTGTCTGCACAATCACAGAAGGTGTGCAGGAACCTAAAAGTGACAAAACAAACACACTGGAATCTAAGCACAGTTCTCCAGTCCCATATCTTGCAATTTCTGAAGCAGTGATACTCCTAGGGTTTACTTCATTCAAACTCAAAAATAGCAGAAAAATGGAAACATTTGTTGTTTCCTTCCATTCAGTCCAACAGTTTTGTAGCTGTATTTCTGTTACCTAGGAAACAGCTGAAAGTTAGATTTGGAGTGCTATTGTCCTTCTGGGCAGTATTGAATAGATGGTATCTGCCTATGACAAAAAAAAAGTTCTGTTTGACAATTAGTCCTCCTTAATTTGCAAGAGAAAAAATTATCACAAAATTAATTATTTATGAAAATATGGCAAAGGAATATACACATTCTTCACACCTGCAGAAAAATATTAAAGAATCAGCTAAGATAATAGTTTAGGGAACACTCCTTACATCCAAAGTCAGATATCAGATTCTTGTATTTTGCAGATTTTAGAAAAACACAAAGAAGAAAATAATGCACATATTTTAAAAGCACAATAAGCAAACCATTTCATTTCTGTTCTCAGTTCTTTCACCACATTCATTGTTAATACTTTAATATTTCCTTGCCTGTGCCTCTCCATTTAGCAGGAACAACCTTTATATCAGACAGCTAATATTCATGGCATGTGTATCCCTATAAAAGTCATCAGCTGCTTAGATACAATTTGATTCTATTTATGATTTGGCACTGATTTTTATCTCTGTCTATATCTACTGACAGGTATTTGTCTACACCTACATAGCACAAATGATTTCCACACTTTTCCTTTGAAATGAAAATAACTTTTGATCTATCAGACATGGCAACTAGTTTTCAGTGAAGCATATCTCATAGGAACAGTTTTAAATAACCCAAAACCGATATATACATAAATCAGATTCTTGGAAATGGAATAGACCTGATAAGCAGCAAGCCTACTTTTAACCTTCTACATTATGAACATATTCAGAATAATCTAATTAGGCAAAACAATTCACTGCAAAATTACAAATTATATTGCATGGAGCAAACATGAGAAATTAATCCAAGATAATATACATATATCTATACATACATGTAGAAACTAACACAGATATGCACACACACACATTCACATGCACATACACATGCACATAAACACCCCTGTACACAGGATGAAGTCACTATAGATATCTGATATCAAATCAATTTCAAACATAACCTAAGACGCAACTTCAAGGTCTTCATCCATTCAGCTATTTTTCAAGATCAGTCTATAGATAAAGCATGAAAGTTGTAATCTCACTTGTAGCCCTAGCAAAGAAAGGCACATTTTAGACCACTAAAATTGCTTAGGTTTATCTGACAGAAACTTCAAGGTCAGACATTGCTTCACAGTATCTTTTTTTTCAATATACAACTCTTATCTTCCAAATCTAGAGGTCAAAACTTTGACCCTTATTCTTCAGTGTCCTCACTGAAGCTCTGGAACTTGAAGAGAAACAATCTCACCTGTACATAAAACTAAATTTTGACCTATGGTCCAAGAGGTTGAGGTGGGTGAAGAGGAAAGCTTTACACTCAAAAGCAAATAAACAGGGATTAACATCAAAGCTTTTTCCTGCTGCATCTGTGTTTTAAATAAAAGGTGAGAATTTTCTACCTTTTTTTTTTAAAAAACATGAAATTTCAGGGCTGCAAATTTTGGCCCTACAGCTGCTTAGATTTAGACATTCAGAGTGTCTAAAAAAAAAAAAAGAGAAAAAAACCAGGGAAAAAAAGAGGGGAAAAAAAGAGAGAGAAAAAAGAAAAAAAAAGACAAAAAGAGAAAAAAGAGAAAAAAGAGAAAAAGACATTTTAAATCTGTGTTTGGGGGGGCAGAGTAATTTATACAGCACTCAATCAGCAGATGTGCTGCTTTATATCTTATTGTGTAGCATCTGTACTTTCTAATGACATATATAATTATCTAAATCTAAATTCAGCATTGCTGTCAAAGTCAAGATACTCAGGTGTTAAGGACTTCAATTACTCAATTCTACTGTGTAAACAGGTCTAAGCAGCTGCAAAAATTGTTTAGAATATTTAACAGTGTTGTTTATTTTAATGTGATATACATATAAAAATAGGTCCCACATAAAAAACACACAAATATCCAGAGACAGGCACACAAATACAAAATTTTACAGTTATATCTGTCACTGTCCTTGGAGAATACTTCTAAGTGATTACCATAGCTGGTATATAAAATAGAAAAGAATTTAGATTTTCGAAGCCTTAGTTGCACCTTGTAAATATGGAAGAATGCTGTCTTTTCCTCAGATATCACCAGTAAAAATGTTCTTAACCATTCTGATTTTTCAAAACTAAAAATAGTAAGACAGAAGTAATAATTTCATTTAATTACACATACTGGCACAAGTCTGGTGTCCAGTCTTATCTGGAGACACATATAAACAGCTTTTCTTTGCCTAAGCAATCACAAAATAGTTCGGATAAACCATCCAGATTTTCCTCAGAGAAATGTGATTTAGGTTAAGTAACAGTGGAATCTGTACTAAATTTGCATTAAGAAAATGGAAAAACAAGTAATACTGTTTCAACTCCTTTTTTTCTTTTTTTTGCAGGATTGGTTAGAAACATTATGTGAAGTGAGAAAGATTAACTAAAGAAGTAACTACAAAATGAAGAGGAGTATGGAAACCAGCATTTGGGGTAGTGGTGTGTGTTGATCTTGTGGTTGTTAATGTAGAGTAGCTGTTATATCACAGATCTCTTGGCAGAAGAAAAAAGAGCATATAAACTTTCTCCTTCAAGGTGACATTTGAAAGCTATAGCAGGTTGACAATAATGAGCAAAACATAATTTTCCACAGCTGAGAAAACAGCAAATGTTGGGGTTGTGTGGACTGCACGTTGGCATCACAAGCACTGTAAGCACTGCCAGTCTGTAACTGCAAAATGCAGGACTCTTCTACAGGATTGACCCTGTCTTGAAACAACAGAAATCCACACGGCTTTCATACACTGATATCACTTCTCAGAATTTCTCATGTCTTGTATGCTTACTTTGAGGTACTATACCATGGCAAAGCAGAGATGAAAATTGGTGCATTTAACAAATGAAGGGGTTTGGGTTTTTTTCTTATATCCAGTTGAAGCTTTTAGATCAGTTTTTCTATTTGTTTCATACATCTTAAAAAAATAAACCTTCCATTTAATCACTAAACATTAATAAGATAATCTGAGCTTCCTTGTCCTTCATAAAAGAAATTTGAGAGAGAAAAAGAGAAAAACAGTGTGTCTCAAATGAAGGCATCATTAAAAATGAAGGTTGAGACAGAAGTTTAATGCAGCATTTTATTTTCCCCTCTAGTGGAGTTAATGCAGCCATTGCTGTTAGTCTTCCTCCCACAGGGCTTAAACGCTTTTTAACTTGAACTACTTAAAGTGATACTATGAAATTTGTGAAATGCTATAGGCCTACATTTAAAAAAAAGAAAAAAAAAATAAAAAGCATTCCAAATCCAGCAAGAAAGCACTTACGGGATATAAGCTTTGTCAGAAAATGTATGCAGAATTCCACTTTTGCTTCTTGGGAAGCATGTGTCAGAGGGCTCTCTCTTATTATAAACAAACAAGCAAAAAGTTACTGAAAGAGATGAAACATTAAGTAACAATCTTCCTTTTCCCAAAAACTTCCCAGAAATGTGCAGTATTAACAGGTTTATGAAGGTGAGGTAGAGAAAACAGATCAATATTTGAATTGAATATTCTTGAATTCTTATAAATACATGTTTTAGTAGAGACATTTCCCATCTATGGTTTGATGCAGAAAGGCATTAGGAAAAATTAGACTCCAGCTTTTCACCAACTGCAATGAAATTCATAGCTTTGTTTTCTTATAGCTGAAGCTTTGTTTCTAAGTGTTTTGTTCAGCACTTAATCTTCAGCAGAAAATGTCCTTATTCACATGGATTTAGGGATTTAAAAAGAAGTTTTATTTCTATTTGGTTTCATATTAATTCTGTGTTTCTAGAAACAATCCTTCACATACTTCAAAACGGATTGTAAATCATTGGAACAGACTACCCAAGGAAGTGATGGAGTCACCACTCCTGGAAGTGTTCAAAAAACATGTGGGTATGACACTGGAAGACATGGTTGAATGGTGAACACAATGCTGATGCTGGGTTATCAGCTGAACTTGATGATTTTAAAGGTCTTTTCCAAGCTCACCAATGACATGATTCAAATCAAAGCAATTAGAAGGTAATAAGAATCCTTATCTTCCTGCCATTTTAAGATCTGTTTTTCATGTCATCACTTTGCTTAATTAGAATAAAATGAAGGGGATTGATTGTTTGGGGTTTTTTTAATAAATTTGTGCCAATTCTAATTTCAAGTTATTATAATCTTTTTGCTTTCTCTCTGTGACTGATGGATAGTGTTTTGTTACTAATTATCAGTTAATTAATGCTGCCTTCCAAACCTAAAGTTGACCGTCTCCTAGCCATAACTAGGTATCAGACATACCAAGATGTCTACATGAAGAGTACCACGTCTGTCATTACAATTAACCTGCCAAACAAAGTTATACACAGACCAGCTTTTGCATCTGAGCTGAACACATCCAAATACATTATTTCAGCACGAGCTTCATGTCGCTTATGGATTCTGATATCTGGCATTGCACACCCCAAACAGAGGTAACTTTCAAAGTAAGCACGTAATGAAATCAGAGTTTAAATAGTTTTAATGATTCTGTAATTGTATGTCTTTCCCTTGAATAGTACTTTTTGTCCTGTTTTCACCATTTTTAAGCAGAAAAAGTCTCTTTAGGATAAAAACAGATATACTAAAAAAATCAAGTTATGCTCTTAACTGAAGGAATAACAGCTGACATGAAAGAGTATTTGTGGATAAAACACCAGATAACAAATATTATCACAATTTTTAGATGTTAAAAACACTTTCCAGATCTGTATTGTTTCACATCAATAAAGAGTGGAAAGTTTCCATGAATTTTTTATTACTCTCACAATCAAATAAAATAAATCCCATTTATGTTTGTGTTGCCCAGGTAATGATTTCTCTTGAGAACATATTAGGGATCACCTAACCTGATGCTGAGATTGTGGAAGCTGATCTTTGTACTAGGTAACACATACATTGTTTTCTGAGTACAGTTACTGTATTTTATATAAAGTCTCTAGAATAGGTCGTCTGGTTTATGCACATAAACATGACAATGATCACAAGATAACATCTAACACTTTAAAATACAGACTTTCAACCTGTCAACAAGTATGTGCCACAGAGCAATTCTGGGTACATCTACCCCCTCGCAACAGACTACGTAAACTGACAGTTTTCATTCTGTACATCTCCTCTTTCACAGATAAATGAAGAGAGGTAGTCTAAGATTTCAAAATATGTAATCTGCAAAATGGATACAACTGTTGTCTGTTTGTAGAAGAGTTACACCCACATCTGCTATTTGTATTTTCCTCCTTTCAAACTTTGATTTTAAAGTAAATAGGCTTCCAGTCTCTAAAAACAAATACTGAATGAAAAAAGGACATTATAGGTTGACTTTTGGGGTATTTCTCCTTAGGGGGATTCTCATCTCACACCATACTACAATGCTCTGCCCCAACGTATATTTTGTAAAGTTTCTGCACAGTCTTGAAGCCATACAGGTTCAGCTGGTTTATGGAGAAGGAGCCATGTTCTCCTTCCAAGAAGTTTTACCTCGCCAGAGAGCAAATTCCAAGAGTACAGCAAGAGCAGAGAATCTTTCAGTGCCTGAACCAAACTAACATCTGCATACTGAAAAGACCTTTAACTGTGGAAGAAAACTACGTATGTTTGTTAAGAAGAATTTTTACCAATAGCACTTAATATATTTACAGATCTCTCAAATAATAAATTAGGGAAAAGGGACAACTTTTCCTCAAAACTACTGAAGAAATCATTATATTCTATTTTTTCCTTAATATAATGGAAAAACCAACTTTCAAAATACCTCATCATATATTATTCTAGAATAAAATCAGTTCTAGTTTCAAACGTAATATTTGAGTTACCCCCGTTAAAGGACAGCAGCAGCGGTGCTGGTTAACAGAACTACAACAGCAGGAAAGTAATGCAAGATGAGGAGAGGACAAGGTATCTATTGTGAAAACACGTTTGTTTCAATATTCAAATTGCTAAACAACAGGTGCAGAAGTCAAGTTATCAAATAAGAGTAGATACATTAAACATTAAATGCGAATAAAAAGTACCTCCCTGACATGTGATATTGCTATTACATTTCCAGACAAAATATGTTGGGAAATTATGCAAGAAACAGGGTGTGTATATAAATATGTATACTTATGTGCACTAACAGTTATAAGGCAACAGCCAAGTTCATACGCAAATAAGATAGAAGACAAGTTTTTGTTCAAAGCATTTCATCTTTGGAAAGGTGTCAATTACCCTGGTGAGAACGGGAAAATTGTATCTGCATAATACTGCTTAAGGTGCCACTGCAGAACAAGTTTAGCTGCTGTAATATTTTTGCTGTTTCAGAAAAACAGGAACACAGTGGGAACACAACAACAAAGTACTAGCTGTTGTATAGAAGTAATTGGATCTATAAACAAGTATCCTCAGTTCTTATTTTTGTACTAAATAGAAATTAAATCCACATATGCATTTAAGAAACTCCAGAAACAAACTTATATATAAATTCATTTTAGCTGGTTGCTTGAAACAGCAGGCACAGATTTGATTTAGATAAAATTCCTTCCATTGTAGTTTCTTATATCGAACAACATCATGAAATTATTTTGAAAAAAATAAATTATTTTGAAAAAAGATATTCCCTTTTCATAGATGAGAGAAAATGCACAAATACAATTATACTACTACTATCAGATTACTTAGTGAATTGGGTCAAACTCTATTCTATTTTTACAAACTCATTCTAGTCGAAAAGTAATGTACAAGAAATTCATAGAAAACTTACGTACTGTGTAAAAACATACTTTATATGCACTGAAAAATGGTGACAATATCTCTAGTGATTCAGTGTGACTGAATTCTGCATACTAGTACCAGACTTTTCTAATTTTAAGTAATTAGACACACAAAGCAAATGTTCAAAAATCCCTGCCTAGAAATAAAAAACATGTATTAATAACTATTATTCTTGAAGTCTTCTAATTCTTGTATCCATAGGCATACAAAACTGATTTAAAGACTGAAATCTTCAGAAAAATCTTTAGTACATTGGAAAGATTATTGTACTGTGACATGTACCCCACTGTGTGAATAGATGACACTCTTATTTTAAGGATTTGTAAATTTACGTAGGTTTAACCTAAATTTGCCTCTAGACTTTGACTGAAAAGGGAAGAAGAGGAAAAAAAAAAAAGGTGAAAAACAGCTGCATGTTACCCTAACTCTGAGATTATTTTCAAGTTAGGTAGTTTTCAGAGCTTCCTACCAATGACAAGTAACCCGAGTTTAGTCTGTCATCTAACTTGGAGATTGAATTCTATCATTTACAACCAAAGCGTACCACAACATTCATGTAATAGAGGCAAGGAACGTTATTGCTGCTGCTGTTATTATTATTATTATTGTTATTTATTATTATTATTATTACCAGTGCTACTACTACTGTTATTATTATTCCTGTTCTGAGAAAAGAGTGGGATTAAATAGTAAGAGTAATTTTGTTAACAAGACTTTCCAGGAGCCCCGAAAAAGCAATATATTGCAGGCTTTCCAGAAAGACTTACTCTGCAAATAACCTTGAGAATGAAACTCAATCTTTATTTCTCTTCTTTTTTCTACATTCCCTATCTAGTAAAGGGAAAGTGGTGAGAATGGACATAAAATTGTCTTTTAGAAATTAAAAAATAACCCTTAAATTGGATGAATCTGAAGATGTTAAAAGTCATTGGTACTATTGCTGTCTTGCTTTTTTAGAGTTGTAAATATGGATGTTCTTTGCATCTGGGTTAACTGGGGGCTGTTCCTGGATTCTGTTTTGTTTTAAAGGAAAACATTAATCCAAAAATTCTAACTTCCATATTTCTAAGAAATTATTAATCCATTAGATGTATTGCCAGGAAATAAAATGAACAGCATTCAGATATAGATTATCACCTTTATAAAACGGATAATCTTATTTTGCCTTCCAACTTCACCCATTCTGTTGTCAGGAGAGATAGTCAAGATCCTCTCACAAATACTGAAAATATATTTTTGAAGTCTCCAACAGACAGTAAATGTTAAGAAAATTTAATTACCAGTAACCAGAATTTTCCGAGACACAAAGTGAACCTGTGCATTTAGCTTTTGTGAATGCCAAGAGTTAAGAAATATTTTCAGCCTTGTAATGAATGAGACAATATATCAGCGTGTAAAGTGCAACATGGCCACCTGTGCATATACTACACATAACATAAACACCGGACTGGACTAATTAGCAACAGGCTAATTAGCAAAAAGCAAGGGTACATGACATGCAGTTCTCTAAGAGCTCCCTTTTTGTTAAAGTAATGATTCTTTCAAATTCTAAGGAACTGTCGCTATGTCAATTGAAAACTTTAGTGACTTCAATAAACTGCCTGACCAATCAAAATTACTTTGAGTCCTACCTGGGAATAACAATCTTTGTTAAAAGCTGTTAACCATAGCTAATTCAGCAAGGATACACTGCTGTGTCAGAGTAAACAGAAACTGCAAGAAACCATGATAACTATCTCCAAGAAAGGGGTTATCTAGTCACATTTGTAGGTCAGCTGAAGTGTGTAGTAAAACTCAAAGCAGTTTCATCCTTTCTGACTTGTAAGAGGTTTAAAAAAATCTGTTATTTTCCAAAAGTCCACCAAGACAAATGGTCAAGAATTTGGGGACTTTATTTGAGATCAAATACCAGATATATGGCCAGCTTCATAGCATCACAAGTCCTTCTGATAAAAGTATCAGTAATTTGAGAAGACACACTAATGAAGGTGGAAGTTTGTTACTTAATACTAACTTATCACACCAAATACACTGCTTACATTTATTCTGAAGAGGTGTGAATGTGAAGAGGCTTCTTCTGGAAGGGTCTTTCAAGTTTAAGAATAGTCTAAATAACTTTTTCCAATCCCCTTGAAGAATGCTTTTTATTTGGATATAGTATGTATCAACAGAGACAAGAGGGGTGTACCCAAACTCCAAACTATTCTAAGTAACAGAAATGAACTCATTAAGAAGAGAACATTTTACCTCAATGGCCTTAATACTCATGTTCAGTAAATTAGTGTGTGTCAACAAAGTGAACTACGCTCTATTCTCAGAGTCTTCACTCCTGAAAATAAAGCTGATCTGGCCTTAACGAAGGTGGGGACAGCCTTCCTAGGCCTGAATGAGTGCCCAGGCTTCAGAGGTATCCCTGAGGCATCTTGACAGGCTCAGTCTCAGATCCTGAACGGGTGCCAGAGGTCAACAAGAATTTGAAGAGGAACTGGGAAAGATTTAAATGTGAAAGGCCTGACACTAAAACATACTGCAAAAAGTGAGATCACCTCACCAAGTCATGTTCCTTACCAGGCAGTGGAGGACAATCACGGCATGGCACTGACACCTTGCTTCTAGAGGCTTCTTACCCATTTGTTGTCTCAGATCAACCCCTTTGGTTTTCACAGGAGGAGCTTCTAATTACAAGGCATGAGCTCAGCTGCATTTCAGGTGCTGAGAGCAGAGATTCTGGCTACAAACTGAGAAACCAAGCTATATCTTAACTGGGTATAATCTACCATTACACAGTTCTAAGGGACTAAGAAAAAGGCAGATAAAAAAAGCCTTAGCAGAGTAAATTTGAAAGTCCGCATGTGCCAGGTTTGTAATGAACAGTAGACCAAGCAATTCCCGACCTGTCAAGGTCACAAGCAGGTTAGCAAATTTACTATTCCATTTTTTCCTCAGGGGAAAGAGAGACCAAACACATAAAAAAGAAAATCATCATGATAAGAACAAGTATTTTAAAAAGTAAGCAGGTCTGATTAAAAAAAAAAACAAAAAACCCAAACAACAAACATTAAACTTTTTTAAATTAATATTTTAAATAGGGACAGAAAGACAAAATTAAGGGTATGGGTGAACACACCAACTTCTTTATCCATGCATGCACACAGAACACCCTCAATAGATACTGCTGAAGCCAAAGCTAATACCACTAATAAACATTTTTGACATGTATCATTTCAACATATACATTAGAAATAAGTATATCCTGTAATTCATGCTGAACAAAACACTATCACTGCTACACTGTCACTTTGCTACAAATCTCCTTGCAAAGGGTCAAATATAGGAACCTAGATTCCAATCTGAGCATAAACTAACTTTATGTTGCATATCTCAGCAAAAGATTCGCAGAACACTCAAACTCGTCTCAGCAGAAAATTTTCCCAGTTTAGCATTCACAAGTGGGTATATATTTAGCCAGTTATTTGGGTGTTCTTTTATCTCATCATCAAGACAGGCTGCCATAGTATGACCTTCTGGAGCACAGTCCATAGTAAATATTTTCCTTCACAGCTATTTCTCATCACGTAACACTGATGGGGACTTTTTTTTGTCAAAGATAGCCCTCTAAGTAGAATTTCACCAGACATATGTCATATTACCATTTCTTGGTGTGCATTAGATACCATCAGACATGAAGAAAAATATTTTGTCAGAACAGAAATATTTGGTCAGCAACAAGAATGGGCTGTTTAAAGAGCAGCTCTCAAAACATATGGTTTCTATCATTGTCCTTTTGCCATCTGGCACTAAAACTGGGTCCTATTTATTTAGATTATTATTTGTTCAATGTTAAAAATGTCATGCTCAGCAAGTATAAATGCTATCTGTTCAGAAGACCTTATATTCTAAAGGCAAATTCACAGAATATGATCACACACCTCTTTCCTTCATCCCTTTCTATTTCTCTGCCACTAAATCTTCCTTGATGGTTTCTGACTCGTTAAATTAGTTGGTTTACTCACTACAGTAGAATTAACTATGTTAAAACCAAAAGAGACCTTGCACTCCTGTACTGGCACTGAATTTCTCACTATCAGAATATTTCATTCCTCAATTACTCAATGAATTAATATGCAAGGTTTATCTAAGAAGCACACACTGAACATTCCCACACGTTACTGCAGTTGCTCTAGATTATCTTCCCCTACCTCTAAAGCAAAGAGTGATAAAATTCTCAGTGTGCTTTCCCTGTGGATATAACGTTTCTATCAAACAGATGGGTGGATTTCTTCAATCTTTCTAACAAGAATTAATGGAAATTAAAAAAGGATTTATTGACTAGTGGCAGATGGCTGAAGGATTTTGCTTAGGTACAGCTCATGTAAATTACAAAAAAAGCAAACTCAACCCCTTGCTGTGGACAAGAGGTTACTTCTGCATTAAATTAGAAGCATTCTGTTCAATGTTAAAAGGAAGTAAACACTTTCCTTTTTACAGCTGAGCATTGCTTAATCCAAAAGTCATGTTCTTGGGAACACTAGGCCAAGGGAATATGAAATTTGCTTTCTATTTCACAGGGTCACAGAACAGGTAAGGTTGGAAGGGACCACAGTGGGTCACATCTGATCCACCCTCCCTGCTCAAGCAGTGCCATCCCAGAGCACAGGGCACAGGACTGCATCCAGTCAGTTCTTGAGTATCTCCAGTGAGGAAGACTCCACAACCTCTCTGGGCCATCTGTTCCAGTGATCTGTCACCTGCACAGTAAATAAGTTCTTCTTCAAATTAAGGTGGAACATCCTGGGCATCAGTTTCTGCCCACTGCCTCTTGTTCTATTGCTTGGTACCACTGAGCAGAGCCTGGCTCTATTATCTGACACCCTCCCTTCACATACTGACAGACATTGATGAGGTCCCCCCTCAGTTGTCTCAGCTGTGGTTGAACAGGCCCAGCTCCCTCAGCCTTTCCTCATAAGAGAGATGCTCCAGGCTCTCAACCGTCCTTGTTGACCTCCACTGGACCTGCTCCAGGAACCTCATGTGCCTCTTGTCCTGAAGAGCCCAGAACTGGACACAATCCAGATGTGGCCTCACCAGAGCTGAGCAGAGGGGCAGGATCACCTTCCTTGACCTGCTGGCAATGCTCTTCCTAAGGCACCCCGGGACACTATTGGCCTCTTGGCCACAAGGGCCCTGCTGGCTCACGAACAGCTTGTTGTCCAGCAGGACCCCCAGGTCCTTCTCCGCAGAGCTGCTTTCCATGCCCGTGTAAACTCTAACAGCTCTGGGTCTAAAAATGCTAGGACTGAAATTTTAGAACACAGTTTGATTTTTATATTCATAATAATTTATTACTATGCAGAAAATTGATATCTTCTTTGATAAAAATTATACTTGGAAAGAAAATATTATCTCTGCAAAGATAAAGAATATTTATAAACCCAAAATCAATTTAAGTAGATTCTATAAAGTATTTTCATAACAACTACATTTTTTTCTCATTCACAAAGGTCTTGATAACCTAATATAATATTAAGCTCTGAAGCCTCAGAAATTATACATAAAAAAGACAATTATTTATTTATAGGTCCCCATTAAATGTTTATGTTTCTTGAGCTAAAAAAATAAGACTCTTCTATTTTATGTTGTTGTAATTACAGAAACTGATCAGAGAGCTAATCTTTGTTTCTGGTGAAAAAATAAAACAATTAAAAATATCTTCTGTCAAGACACAATAGTATTTAACCTATATGTGCATTTTAATAGCATTTATATTTCAATGTTTTTCTTATGATCAATTTAATTTTTAAAAGCACACTGGAAATAGGTTAAGATGATTGTTTGGGGCACTGGTTTACTGCTTGCTTTTTTTTTTCCTCCAGAACAATAACCTAGATATTTGTGTAATCTATTTGAAATCTGTTCTCTTACTAAAAAACCCTCTATGCGAACAGTTAAAATTATAATTACTAGGGTATTTCAGCTCTATCTACATGTAATATTAGTTGCAATTCCAAAATGTTAATGGATTTTCACGTTATAGGCTTTAGGTGAAGCTAGCCTTTATCAGTCTTGAGAGAAATTGCAAAACCAACCTTAAGTGACCTCTAAAAATTGTTACTCACCATACAATGTAATTTCTGGCAAATTTCCAAAGCTAGAAACACTGTTCCCAAATTTTATCTGTTCCTAAAAGTATTAATGTAGATATTATTAACACACTTGTATTATAAAACCTACCCAAGCCTACTCAGAAATTTAAAAAAGAGTTTACGCATCGCATGATTCACTGGTAGATGAGTATGTTCTGAAGAACAGCATGCAGTTTAGAAAGTGGTCAACCCTGACTGCAAGCCCAGTGTGTACTGAGAACCAGTTCTCTTTAGTAATGCAACACAGGCACTTGAAGAGCTTGAGTGGCTATGCACACAGGTAAATTGAAGGACGTGACCCATCAAGTGTTTATTAAAAACAGGCTTCCTACAGTTCAGTCCCTGCTAGTACTGCTGCTCTGTTGAAAACAGTAGCAATTTTGCTTTACATACTTAGTCTACAAATCCAACAGGAAGGCAATAACCTCATGAAAAGGCAATTAAATTGAGAAAAAAATATAACCCCACTTTTCACTTATCATATTAAATATTGTAACACAAATATACATACACACAGAGAAATTATAGCTTTGGCAGAAAACAAAAACTCCTACAAACCTAGCCAACCAAATAAAGCACCAGTTTACGGAACTAATTCCAGTTCTTAATGGCTTCATGGGTAAAACACAATTAGTGAAGTCAATAATTTGTCACATATGCTTACTGCTGGTAGATTACAAAGCTGTCTTCCATGTCCTGTTCTTAGCCCACAGTGAGAGCTATATTTCTGGAAAATTTATGTAGAGTTTGGTTTGTGAAACATGCAGCTAGAAAATTAAGAATTAAATCCCACTAACATGATGCAAAGATATGTGTTCCCAAGTCTAACCGAATTTCCACATATTTGAAGTCCAAATAATTTAATTCAAGAATTTAGACTGTCCTGCTATCTTTTAAGTATAGCCAAAACCAAGTCTATACCTTTTATTTTGTATTTACTATGGGCTTCAATGATTTACAAATAAGGAAAGTGGGAAGTGAAGCAGCTGAAATATTTATTGCTTAATTGAACATAATGAACTTTAAATGAGTTTTTAAAGAAGTGTGTGTGGGATGGTAGCCTGAATTCTGCTCCATACTAAAAATATATTTTCACAGAACATTCATACTGAATGCAACCAACTTATCCTGTGAAAGGTGCGTTGGCATTCTAATGATTTTTCACTGTAACAATCGAAACACTTGAATATTTGCATTTTAAAAAGTCAAGTCCTTCTGTAATTTACTGTCATAAAATCTGACAATTATTTGTATTAAATTGTGATTAGTCCAAACAAGACAAAGCATAACATTTAGCTTCCATCCATTAGGTAGAGTTCTTCTCAAAGTACAAAATATAACATGCAATATCACTTTATTTATTTCAAGGTATACCAAAAGTTATAAGTACAAGCCAACTCTATCTAATTTATACACACTTAATTTTTTTTTTTAAATCGATAAATCCACAAATCACACTTCTTTTAATAGAGCAAGCCTGCATATTAATTATTTGGAACAGATTAGTTTATGAGCAAGTCATTGGCCATGAACTTTGAAAAGAGAAGCATAGGATAATGATATAAAGGAACAAAAATATATAAATATTAAAATACTTGTATTTTTAATATAAACCAGTGATATGAATTTTTTGAAACCATTCTTTCAACCTATTTGATGCTAGCAAACCCAAGCATCAATTAGTTAAAGTTCTTTTTATCTCCCAATTAAAGGTAATTGAATTAATAAATTGAAAAAAAAAATTCAACACAAAGAACTGCTTTCATTGAATCTCTGCTGGTAAGAAATACAGGGTGTAGCTTTTTCAAGAAAAAAAAAATGACAGTATTTATGGGAAAAAGTAATTTATCTTGCACTGAATCCTCAGTAAAAATACTCAAGAAATATTTCCACAATGCACAGTAATAGCCTTTGAACTTTCCCAAGCATTTCCAAACCTCCTGAAAACAGATTTCCTTTTTCTTTTTCCCATTTGCTTCTCTTATATTTTGTATTCTTCCTTTTATTCTAAGTAACATATTCCTCCTCCTCTCAGTCTTTATATTAGAATTAAATGGTGTCCACAGTATGCCTTAAAGAACACCTTGCATTGCATATGCAATTTCCTCATAAATCAATTCTTTGGCTTGAAATTCAGGGTGAGACTAGATGGATTAGTTCAAAAATTCACATGGATGGAAAAGTTAATGTAGATTCTGGTATTTCAGCTGCCTGAAGGAGATACACGCACATGCCGTTATGAAGAAGGGACAACGCTGCCTTGGTCTGTTTTGTCTGCCTCTCCCACACTGGTAATTAAAGTCTTTTGTCCTTGTACTGACACCAATTTTGCTAGAAGATTCCTTGCTTGGCATGCTTTTTTACGATTGCCACTTCCCTTTCAAATAACTAAGTGTAGGTTTAGGTGGGTGTTTGGAAGGTCAATCTTCCATGGTGCTTCACCTAAAGTAGGTAAGTGGCTTTGTGCTCCAGAAATGCTGCAAATACTATATACATAAACTGCTTAAAGTTTTCACTCATGTTATTAGGAAAAGTACACTCAAGAAAAACTGTCACCCTCATGAAGATATTCAGTACACCAATTTTCTGAACATCATCCTCAAATTCCTTGACTGGATTCTATAATTATTAAAATCACAGTTGCAGTTATTTTCCTGGTATCTCAGACAATAAGAATGATTTTTTCCCACCTTATTTCTTACTGGATACCTATAGAACTTCTGTATAGAAGATCACTCAAAAGCAGGAAACACCAAACAACACGGAATGAAAACCTCCTAAAACTCTTCCTTCCCAGGCTCACTTCTAAAGGAGATCAGCTCTCTCCTTTTTAAGCTTTTCCCAGCACTGGTATTATTTTAAGTATCACAGTAATCTTTGCAGCTCAGGAAAATGGGCTCTGAATAATTTACCATTCTAAATTTTTTTGGATTTAATTTTGTAGTCCAAAAGTTTGAAGGTACCAACGTAGATTCAAATAAAAATCTCATGACTAAAAAAACTGATGGGTTTAATCTATCTAGATTACGAGCTACACAAAAATAAGAACAGCAAAAGATCTCTGTTAATTCATTCAGATCAATGTGCCCAGCCCACGATTTTGTTTTGAGACAAACTCTTTCTTTGTCAATCCCTGTTGCCTCCATCTTCCTCTTGTCCAGACTACTCTGCAGTGGGTCTTTCAGAGGCCACATGGAAGTTAGTTTCACACCTGCCTCACAGCAAAATTCCTCAAGTATAATTCTAGAGTTAAAATGCTGGAACCAGGCAGAACAAGAGCAGAAGACTTAGTTACTGGAACTTTGTGTATGGAGTGATATATGTTGCACAGAGACATCAAAATGTAGCCTGATTTTTGACAATCATATGCTCTGAAGAAGTTGATGCTTTAATAATTTTCTATTGATTTTATAAAGCTAAATGGAACAATTATGAAAAAGGAGAGAAACTTTGATTCAACAACAAAATATTCACCCAATAATCAAGGTTTCAGCCCCCTTCCTGCAAAAATATGCTTTTAAGATTATAGAACCCACTGCAATGGGCAACTTGTAATAATATGATATTCTTGGGATTGTGGAAAGGGAGACTGACAGTAAGGATAAACTTTTTTTTTTGGAAGAATATGATGTAATAATTCATCAAGTGTTTAGAATATGCCAAACAAGGTATCCTCAGAGAAAACTAAGTCGTAATTGAGCATTCAAAAGGCTGCCAGAAAAATGTTGTAAGGCAACTGAGCAGAATTCGATGTCAGAAAACACAAACAGTGAGCTACTCAGGAAAATGTCACAAGCCAGGATGACACACAAACAGGAAAAAAAGCTTTTATTTACTAAGAGGAAAGGACAACACTCAAGCCACCAACCACTCATTAAGTTGCTATTCCACAGCCTGTAAACTAAACTTAAGAAGGAAAACCAGTACAGTTCTGAAAGCACCAACAGTGCTGGGCAGGTACACTGCATATGAGTAGTTGTGCAAGAGCCTCAGACAACACAAGGATAAGATATTTGCTACTGGAGGAAAAGAAAAGGTGCATATGAATGTCATTGTGGCATAGCAGTAAGACTCACAGTCTTTTCCTTTTTGCTAACTTGATTTTATGACTGATCACATAGTGTTTACTACCAAAAAATTGTCAGGACAATCCTGGCTCCCAGAGACTATTTCCAGCTATATATCCAATTGGCTCCAGTATACCAATTTAATACTTCCTAACCTGCTGAAATGGGTAAGAAATCAATCTCGTCTGTACTTAAGATTGTAACACTACAAAATGGTACCAGTGAAACACATATTGTTGATATTTTATTTACAAAAACCCAAAAACATAAAACACCAACCAACAACCAAAAAAAGCCCAAAAAACCAACCCCCCAATAGGTATGTTTGCACTGCTAGAGACTAATGCTAATGTCACTGTGGACCTGCACAGATACGGAAACAGGAAAAAAAAAAACAAAACCCTAGGTGTGGTTTTGAGTATAGGAACTGCCATTTCTTTCTGAAAATTGTATTAATTGTTTGAGAGAGATGCATGTCGCAAACAAATAGGAAGCAGCTTTCCAGAGAGATTAAAACATTTTTCTCTGAAACCAAATAAAATATTGTTTTGTTTTGTTTCATTAGTTCCAGATGCACTGTGCCATTGTGAATGCTCAGCAAAATTCATTAATGAATTGTACCCTGCCAATAGCAGTGCTGGTAACTCAGCAAGATCTTTGCATATCACTTTGGCATATGAAAAGACCAACTCAATATGTCCAATATTCTCAATATTCAATTCAATTTTTATGAATCACTTCATGTTCTGTATTGTGCTACTTTAAATGCCCATGATGAGTGTCTTCAAAGGCTTTAGCATGAAACAGAACAACTGAAACTCTCTGCAGGATCAGCAATAGGAAAAAGGACAAAAAATTCACAACTTCTACTTATAATATGGAAAATTTAAAGCTTTTAAAATGAACTAACAGTTGGAAAAATATCTCTTAGGAAGAAAAAAACCCCATATGCTTAGCACATGCAAACTACTCAGGTATCTACATGGCTTGTTAACTATACTATGAGGCCTTTCTGTTCAACAGTGATGACAGTATTTGCATCCTCTTTTGCAATTTTCTGTTACAACAGAAGTGAACTGTACAGCTTTGGGGCACAGGCTGTGCTCAGGAATCCTAAAGTGCCTGGTGGTTTCATTGTTCCCGAGGAGTGCAGTTCTTACGGGAGGGCAGAGCCATGAACTGAAAGAGATAGTCTCTCTCAGTTTAGATTAATCCAATGAATGGATTTGATGGTTAAAACCTAGACCTTGTATTTCAATTTGTATTCAAGCTGTGAGCTGGTATTGCAAGCAGAGTCCAACAGAGGAGGGCAATAGTGCTGACGATTGTCATTAACCAGGCTGCTTAATTCTAAACATGCTGAAACATTTCTCAGAGTTGAGACCTTTATTTTCATGTACAATTATCAATAATTGAGCTTTAACCATTGATCATCAACTTTTCAGCCTTATGTTACAAAGTATCTCATCTTTCAGGTAGTCTTTTTTTCTTTCCTTTTTAACTTTAGGACGACATGACTACTTGGTTCAATAGTCTCACTGAGGATTCCAGAAGTGCCCTGAAATCCTAGAAACTCAAGGATGGGAAATGTTTGATGAATAGAGACCTTAGAGATACACGTAGTTCTACTAAATGCATTTTGCACTTTTTTTAATCTCTCCCAGAGCTTTGACTTTTGTTTCATTGTTCAGCTTTAATTCCCTGCTTGTCCTCCAAAAGCCAAGTCCTTTTAACCACTGTGACTGCAGTTTTAAGGGACTTACGGATTCAACTATATTCAGTAAATAGATAACATTCAGGTTACATGAGGAAAAACGTGGCATTACCAAGACAGTTTGAACATTCAAGCTGAATATTTGCTAGGCGACTTAGTACAAATATTTGTTAGGATATAGCAAACAGCCACTCACAAACGCACAAATAACAGAAGAAGCAGGAACTAAAAAGTCAGAGCAGTACTTTTTGTCTGTTATTCCAGATGCACATTAGGTTCATCTGTCCATACAGCAAGGCAACACAATCCCAAAGGATAAAATATTAGAAATTCAAATGAGAAATATCTTATGAAGAATACTATGTGAACTTACTTAACTTCCTTTTTTTTTCCTGTTTAGAGAAGTTAAAAATTTGAAAACAGATTAAAAAAATAGGCAATATGGTTACAAGTTCCCAGCAAAAGATGTCTCTAACACATCAAAGCAGCAAACTACTGTAGTAGCAGGGGGACCTGTAACAGCAGGACTGTTGCAACAAGAAACACCTTGTTATTATATAGTCAACATCTGTGCTTCCTAAATGGCAAAGTAAATGAACATAATGGTTAGTGCCCTGTATTCACATTTTGCCACCTGCATATGCATGGCAATATACTGAGCAATCAAATCAGATAGCACCAATTAAAAAAAAACAAAAAAGAGTCCTTTATCTGTCTCTCCACTTCCCTTGAACAGCCATATGAAATGTGTTTATATGCAGCAAAAGAACACACCAAAGTTCTACAGAAAACCCAAACAATCAACACCATTAGCTCTAAAAAGATCAGGACATAATCAGCAATGTGACTCCATAATTTGGCAAGATGAAATAAAAATATTGGAGTAGGTCCTACTTGCTTGTCTATATTCAGTAATTTTATAAATGTAATTATGTGTTAATGCTAGAAATCTCAGTTAAGCAATTACTAAAAGCTTACACATCTGGAACTTTTTAAGAATAGAGGTAGTGAAAAATCCTTCAGCTATTATCATGTAAGACTCAAAACCCTCAAATAACATTCTAGGGCCACACCTGTTGACTTCCATACCTATCAGTACTTTAAAGCCTGCTAATATTATTTGAAAAAAAATAAAGAAAAGGTGAGGATTAAAAATGATTTCTAGTTATCATGAATATCTAAGGCTTCTATATGAAGGACTTCATAACCTTCTCCTGAGGGCAGAGAAACATCTTCCTAGAGGAATGGCAGTCCGTAAGATTAAGACTAGGATTTCAGTTAAGGACAAATCAAGCAAACGCACAATCATTTTTCCAAGAGATCTGCTTCTTTCTAAGACAGGAATCTATGGGCAGTTGAGGTTGCATAAATCTTATTCTTAAAAGAACATTTTCATTTTATTCCATGACATATCAGCACTTTGTAAGTAGTTGTCTGCATTTTATGTGAACCAGTATGATTCAAACCCATGTTGCATCAGTGATCCTACAGGATGGTGGAGTTGCAATGACTCAGTGATACTGCTGAATTCCTAGAATGAACCATTGACCCACACTGCTCTTCAATGGGACAAACAAGCCAAACAAGCCTGTTATTAAAATTACTTGAAGTCATTAAAGTGCAATGGAAAAACACTGTTTTGTATATATGAACATTCCCTCGCACTTAAGCTCTAATTAGTAAAATTTAACCTGAAAAAAAAATATTTAGAATGCAATTATGGCTTTTTTAAACTCATGGATCAATTAGGTTTATTCGGGTTTTTTAAATTAGTTTTAGTCTTTACCCAATTTTAAAATTTTCAAAGTACTATGGATAATCTCTAAATGATATAATTACATAAGTCATACAGATGGAGCAGCCATTTTACTTTCCTGACCTTAAGAAATGTAATATGAGAGCACTTTACTACATCAGGCAGAAGCATCCAAGAGTGTTCCTCCCAGAGAAACTCAAATGTGGTTGCTCCTTTTAATTGGTGTCAGTTCCAAAAGCCTAAGACAATCAGAATCCAAAAGAGATTAAGTATGTGTTCTGTATTAGTTCCATAAATGCCATGCCCAAGGAAGTGAAATGCCTATAATGCCTGAGATGGCCACCTAAAAAACAGAGACTAGACAGGAATGAGGGAATAAAGGTAAGTATTTATTTCAAGAGTCTTCAAAGGAACACCCTGGGCAGGCACAAGGCTACGCCCAAGACGGACCCCAGGCCACAAGTTCTTCATGCTTTTATAAGTTTGGTTCATTTGCATATCAGGGTTAATTCTCCAATTAAAACTTCAGGTAATGATGTAATTTCCCCAAGCTTACCCCCCTTCTAAAGATGTTGGTTTACCTATTTTGGGCCTAGGACAGTCTGAGTGTCCTTGGACAGCAAGCTTGGAGAAGCTTTGTTATGTCTAACCAGCATGAGAGAACAGAAGTTAGCAGGCTACAAGACACTTCAGAGTTATACACTAAGCACTACAGGATTTGAAGAATATGAAAGTTAAAACCCAAGGCATCAGCTATATATCAACTGTTTCCCTCTACAAACAATTTTGAATAAAGTTTTGCTGGAATAAAATTAGTATCAAAAACACAGTAGCTATGCACCATAGAAATTTTAGGCTCCCCCATGTTTTGCAAACCCAAATATTTGCAGCAGTGAGAAAAAAATCATTTTATGCACATTAGGAAACTCTTAACAGGCATTCCAGTCCTAACTGTGGGTGGGGCTTGCTGGCCATGTAAGAATTCCAGAGACATACATGCATTACTACCTTCTCAGTGCTTAGAGTAGATTAGTTTTCAATCAAATTGAGATTGGCAAAATAATGGAAACAGTACAGCTAGAGGCAATTAGCCCAGCTGGAAATGCAAAGTGAGGAGCGTTTGATGTGAAGTGACATGCAAGGTGAGTATTTGTTTCCAAACAGAGCACAGTGCAAACAACAAAACATCAGAAATGATTGGCTGATATTCTATAACTGAGTTCAAACACTGCATGTAAAATATGCAAGCAACATTAATGTTTAATTTATTTTGTCCACCTAGTTACACATGTATGTTTTTCCATGTTATTAAAAATATGTTCTTTTATAAATTAATCTTAAATTCCTCTCCTCAGAACAACTTCCCTTTAAATATTAGGAGACTGAGATGAGAATGAAGGGACATCTACAAGGAAGTTTCAAAACCTTTTTTCTACCCATGTTCTGACCGAATTTATAATGAAGATGTGCCTACATCTGAGAAAATTAAGAATTCCTGTGTTTTGAACTTTGCAGAAAATGAATGAAGGTGGGAAGAGGTCTTTGTTTTCCGTCAACATCAATGTTTTACCTAACTGTAGTGTACAACTTACTGGCAAATCTTTTCTGTAAAGCAAAGCACGTGCCGGTTCAAAAACAAAAAGAAAACAAACTTTATTTCAATTAATTTTAACATGTATTATTTTTTTGGCTCAGGTGGCTTAGGCACAAGGTGCTTGCTATTAATTACTCAAGATTCTGTCCTTTATGGCCTGAGCTATTTTGAGTAAGTGGCAGGTTTTCCTTTTCAATTTTCCTTTTTCTCTCAACATTTCCAGAAAGTAGCCAAAATCTAAACCTTCAAAATATTTCACTGAAACCCTAAGCAAAACAAGAGCCTGTATAGCATGTATAATAGGTTACATAAGATAACGTCATTTCTATGTGGAAGTTTAAGCCTATAGCTTTTTGTGTGCATTTAATTATCAAGGTTTTATTAAACATCTATCTATATATATTTATTTTATATATATGTGTGTGTGTCTAGGTTGGGATTTTTTGATATTTAAAAATCTTATGATTTATCTTAATGATCTAGAAGTCTGTGCAAATACAGAAGACATTTGAAAGCAAAATTATTAAGCCATGTTGTTGAATTTTCACAAGGAAATACTACTGATTAGAAACTGGCTATAGTGCTCACAGTAATATGGGGAAAACATTCAAATCTGAAGATAGATTTGAAGTAAAAATGGGATGGGCTTTCAGACTGCAGCCACATGTTCAATGTATCATTTTCTTCATTTACACGAAGTACTTAAGCTTACACTTCTAAGAGGTATTCCCATAATATTTAAAACACTTTTTAATATCAAATGTAATGGGAAACTGCAAGTGTCTCCAAGACAAACAACCACGTTATCTTTGATCTCCATATTCTCTCTCGTTTTAAGACAGCATATATAGGCATGTAACATTTCCTGCCAACCTTTGAAGGAATACACAACAGCTGTTGATATAAAATTATACATACTTCTTAAATTTTATTTTATGCACATATATGTCTAAGAGTGCTCTCTAATCAATTCTTTCAGAAGTAACGTCAGGATTAACATTGAAACAAACCAAAATATAAATGGATACTTAAATCTCAGAAACAAATCTGGCCTTAGAACTGACAATACTTTAAATTTCTTATCTCTTTAATATGGCATAGTGGTTCACTAAACATAGTTGGAATATAAAAGCCTTTCTGCAGTGAATATCCCAGTGCATTAGCAGGTGTGCTGTAAGAACACTGTTTTGAATTTCACCCCCCCGATCATTAACTTATCGTGCAGTGGAAGGATATTTCAAACTGACTGTAGTGCCAACACACAGTCTAAGGAGCTTAGGAAAAATTACTCAAGCAAGACCCAACAACAGATTTTGTTTACAATGAGGGACTGAGGAAAAATCATTAACACACTACAGTGTTTTAAAAGACAGATGGCAGAACAGCAGACCTAAATTTAGCCATACAACTATAATCATATAGTACATGGAGAAGAAAAGCATGCTTTGAAAACCTGAATATAGTTAATAGAGTTTCTTTTGCTGGTTGTATTTACACTATCAAAGGCACAGAGTTGGCCATTGACTTGGAGATGAGTGATAATTTTCTAAGAGAACCTTGCTTCTGTATTTATCTTTTTAACTTATATTTTTCTTTATAGAATTTACACTAAGCCATCCCCAAACTGTCAGATTGCATTTCAGGATGTGCACTAAACAAAGGAAATTACATGACATGCATCTTTTTGTGCCCATATCCTCATCAAAAGAGGCATGAAGCGGAATGACATCCTTCATTAGCATTTCTCTTTTGCAGCAAGTGTATCTGCTGCTGTACATATTTATACCCTGCTAGAGAAAGCAGTGTTCAAGACAAGTGTCAAGTACTGGAGCAGAACACAGTCATGTTTCCTTAGCTCTGGACAGAGTTCAATTTAAAGTCTTGAACAGGCCTCCGAACAGAACTATCTCCTGCACAGCTAGGACTTCCACATCATTCTTTTAAATTTTTTTTTTTTTTTTTTTTTTTTTTTGCTTGAGGGAGACCTAGCAGTCATGATTTCCATCTGAAATCATCAGGTAGCCTGTTATAGATTTAAGGATATGCAATATAGTCAAGCAAAACTCAAGTTTCCCATTCATAATCATATTCCCGAATGTGACATTTAAACCTTAAAGCAAACCATGCTAAAAGTTAATTATTTGGGCAGAAGGGTGCAATCCTTCCCGTCTAGATAAAAGAGTAATCTTTGACTCCAGGTCCTCAAATAGGAATACCCCTGAAGAATCTTGAATAACTCTATTCATAGCTATACAATTGTACAGTCCTGTCCACCAAAGCAGCTTCTCAATGACTTGCAAAAAAAAAAAATCCCTTTGATCTTTAAATTCATATCTTTCAGTTTTAATCTGAGCCAATCTTTGAGTTGAACAAAGGCACAGAATAAAGCTGCATGTTACCTGCATATTTCAAAAAGTAACTCCTGCCATTCCAGCTTCTGGTTGTATACACAGGGTGTATACAATGTAAATTTGTAATGTAATCTAAAACAATTACAAATCTGAAACTGAATGTATAATACTTTTTCTACTGACCAATGAATTGTAAACATTTGCATGACCAATAGGTCGTGGAAGGGATTTAAACTGGATGGCTTTTATGGATTCAGATGGAAAAAGATGCAGTCTTTACGCATTAGATTAATACTAACAACTGTTACTAATAAATTCTGACATGGTTTATAGATCTTTTAAAACAGATTAAGCAGTTCATCCTGAATAGACAATGAGCTCTAATACTGGTTTAGCTTCAGTGGAGACAAAGTTCTCTGACTCATTACAGAGCCTTGATAGAGATGTTTTCAGATACTCAACAAATAATCAGATCTCACAGTCCTGGATTGGACTGCGAATGACATTTGATGGCTACTCTCGTGTCCTCTGGTTATGCTCCTCACACACACGGATTTTGCTAGCCCTGTAAACCCATTTGCAGTGCTGGGATGTAAAAGAAACCACCTTCTGGCCCAAGCAGGGCTAGAGATGCTGCAGTGCTGTACTGCAGTGTCATCTCTCACACTCATCACCTCATGTTTGAAATGACCAGTGACCACCCCCACACACAACCTGCTCAAAAGCTTCAGTGCACAGTGCCATGAAGCAGCAAAAAGGCTGCCATTGTGTGCAGCAGCTGCCCATTTACTGCTTAACTGTGCCCAGTATTCAAAGCAGCCTTGATAATAGGCTCAATCCCAACAATGCCACATTTCCTTCCTACTCCCATAATGTCAGGCATGGCATCTAACAATGGGAAACAGTGTACACCTCGAGTCTAAAAGCCCAGTTTCATTCAGCTAGCAAGAAAAGAAAAGCTTTTGGTACAGTTTTATAAATTTTTGTTACTGTTTTACTTTAGGGACAAAAGCCTTCATGCAGTATTAAAATCACATGCTCGGGGTTTATTTTGCACAGCACTTCCTAGCAAAGTAAACTGCATAAATCTAATTTACCAGCATTTCTTATGGCTCACAGCTTTAAACAAGCTTCCCTCCAGAGTTTACAAAAGCCATGTATTAAAGCCAGAAAAATAAATTACGGGGCTTTGCGACCTCCTCATCTGACAATGACAATAAGGGGCATTAAGGCAGTGCTCTGTACATTTCTAGGGAACATGCAATTTTCCACTGAAAAGGATTCTCCTACCATCTTTTACCAAAGGCAACAAGAACAGGCAATTATTGTAAGATATAGAAGAGAGTTTTCGTGTGGTTGATTTGGGTTTTTTTTAAATACCAATTCAAAAAAGCAAGGTTCTGTATCAAAAAATTTAGGAACTGGCCTCAATATGGAAGCAAAGGTTGTAAGAGTGGGTGACAACCTGGATAAAGCATACATATAGTGAGATGAAGATGATGATGACCTTTATGACCCCATTCATAAGAAAAATACCAGCTTTGAAACTGGACAAAGGAAAATCTGACAAGTTTCCAACTTGTGTTTGTGGTTAAACCACAATCAAAGCGTATGATTATAAACACATTAGGGGTTTTTTTGCACAGTTTTACTCTTACATTTTCTCTAAAACAGCCAGTATTGGTGCTTTCAAAATGGTGAAAAAAAAAGTCACATGACAAGAGTTATTGTAATATCAAATAACAAAGCAATAAGTGAAAGATTTTTTTAATAGCAACCCTACACTGTTAGCCGACAAGATCTAGGAATAATACTTTGCTCTTCAGCTTGATGCAGCAGCAGATACATCAAGTATCAAGAATTATTGTAAAAATAGGTTATAAGCTGTCAGCAGAAGATAATTCACAATAATAAAAGAATTAGAGAAAGCAGTGTACTAAGCCTCTGCCTACAGTGTTACAGTCCCTAAGAGATGAAAGAACAGAATTTATTTTTTTTTCCCCTTGAGTGTTTCACTGGTTAAGAAAAGCTAGCAAATTCAATGCAAGTCTCTTTGGATTTTTTTTTTTTCAGAAAACACAGTTAGGGTAAATGAGTACTACTAAGTTCAATGATCTTCCTCACTGGGACACTTTTTTTTAAAGTTCCATCCTCTTGAAGAGACCTTTATATAGCACTCTTCCTCAATGGATTTTATAACACTTTACAGAGGAAAAAAGAAGTAAGTTTCCTTCAATTTACATTAAGGAAAACCAAATTAAAACCCCAATACAGATATCAAGAGAGATTCTCAAGGCTGGAATCACCTAAGAACTTTCAAGTAAGGTTCTGATGATGATGACTAAACTCCCATAACCCTAAGGGCTTGCAAGGACTCAACTTGCTTTCTCTTGGTATCCATGAAGACTGATGGCAGAGTCCCTACCTTTCTCAGAAGCTCCTGGGACTAGGGTTTCCCAGAATCTATCAATTTCCACTTTTATCCCAGCTCTATTCACAAACATAGTAAACAAAGACAGAAACAAAGGCCAGGTTTCAAAAAAGAGAGAATGGTGATCTATGCACTAGCAAGCCTGAAAAGATAGGCTAATTAATGTCCAGACACCAATTTGGCCACCATCATCTATGACAGAACAAATGAGACTCATGGCAGGTTCCACTTTATAATCTCAAACCTGAGGTGACAGGATTTTTTAAGAGGAAAAATTTTTGAACAAAAAGCTTGAAGAGCAGATCACTGACATCAAAATCAGACCACAAGCAGTGCAAACCATCAAGGTAAAGTCTAGGAAAGTCTTGAGTGAGAACTTATATTTCTCTTTGCTACTCCAATTGAACTAATACCTAAACATCAGTATTTACTGAAAGTGAAGCTTTTATATTGCTAACATATCTATCTTTTAATACTATAACAAGCTGAATACCAAAAATATGAATGCAGCATTACGGGAAGAAAAGTAAAAGGAAAGAGGTTAGGTTTCCATAAACCTTTCTTTTATGCCTCATTTCTCTAACACAAATGGACTCCCTTTCCACTTAAAGAATCCCTTTGATTTAGAGTATTAATAGCTGCATTTCATTTCTGAAATACAATGTGATTACTAATTATGTTCAGAGACAGATAATGTACTCACATCACTCACACTTTCACAAGGTCTGGAAATCATTACTGCACTATTGAAAAACAGGTTCGGAATGTGCTACAAGTTTAACAAAGAAAGTCACTCACAGAAGGTCAAGATCTCTCAGAAAGTTTTCAAAGTACTGGCTTAGTATTGGCTTATTCTGTCAGTTCTCTACCAGGTTTCAGAAAAAACCCTTGGAGGAAACTTTATGAATGATTTTTCAGGAAGACATTTCTGACTATATTAGATCCTTACATACTCTCCTGTTCCTCTACTGTTGAGAAATTTAATAGTATTTTTCATATACAGCTTTATGTAGCTGGACTCTTGTTTGTCCTCTATCATTTCTCCAGCACCTCATACAGAAGCTCTTGCTATAGTTTTCTTAAAACTGTGAGTTTTTTTTTTTTTAAAGTAGTATTATAAAGTAACTATGTCACGGATGTACAAGAAAGAATTTGAAAATGGTAAAGGTGCAATTTCATGAGCTACTTATGTCAACCCAAGTTTAAACTGCTGCAAAAAGTGGTATTTATCTGTTCCTTGTCCCCAGTCAATGTGTTTCCTCCTACTATGTGTCAGCATTAGATTTCTGATACCTTAGACACAAATTCAAAAAACAATCTATTTTCAAATGTTTGACTCTTTTACTCTCAAATTAAATTTTATTTTAATTTATAAAATTTCTGTCAGTGTTGACCTGACTTGGCTAGAATTTCCCACAAGTTTCTGCAACTGTACTTATTACTGATGAGCATGTGAACTTTTATCATAAAAACATTCTCTTACCTATCTCAGAAATTAGCATAAGAGAGCTTTCTAGGTTTAAATCCCAGTCTGCAGGCTATTCGTACACAGTATTAGTACCAGGGTAACAGCTTCTCGGGACTGGACCCTTCAGCTTTACTTGCTCTGGTCTACTTCAAGTGAGGACTTAGCCATTTCACTTGCTCTGAAACAAACAAAAAAAATCCAACCCAAAACCAAAACAAACCAACCAATAAAAAAACCCCAATAAAACCAACCGAAAACTTACACAGAATAAAACCCCAATAAATCCTTTAGCTTTTTATCCTTTAATCTGCCAACTTCCCATTCTCCATTCTTCCAAAGTCTTAGACTGATTTTCCAAGAGAGGATATTTTCTTTTATGCATACTTAGCATAAAGATAGCTGTCAAATCTGAATGTTCTTGTTCTTGAGCTTCTGCTACGCAAGCAGTGTGATGCTTGTTAAGGGCTTGGTCCCATGGCCCCACAGTTTGAGCACTTGTGATATGGGAACTGAACACAATTAACCAGGCATCACAAGATATCCATGCATTGATTTCTCACAGCAAGCACACATACTGCTATCATTGACAGCAATGTCAGAATTGCAGTGGAGATTTAGATACTTTGGGGCACTGCTCCTGTAGATGAAAAATCTGCACAGCTCCACTGACTTTAGTGGACCTACAGCATTTATATTATTAAAGAACGTGATCCACTGTAATTTGAAACTCAAACACAGACAATAAAATTTAATGTAGCTTGGAAAGGATCTATTCTAGAAACAGCTTGTAAGCATCAGATAATTACTCTCTTCAGACAGTTACAAGGGTGGATTAATTTTACATCTTGCTCATTTCCATTTAGTATGATGCAGATGAATCAATGTTACAAGAGGGAAAAATGCAGGAATGTTTATCAAAATGCGTAAACATGTTTACAGTATTTTGCTGTATGTTCATTCCATCTCATTTTTACTTAATTACTGAGTAGCAATGAAGAAAGCTTCTGAAAGAATCCCTTCCCACTGAACCACAAAATTACCAAAAAAATGGCAAAAAGCCCAGTTCTTTCGTAGGGACTAACTCTTGAAAGGTTAATGCTGGTCTCATGGGGCTATCTATCCCTTTTTTCCCCCCTCAGTTATATAAATAGGTTTATTTTTAAAAGATCTTTTAGAGCTGCATGACTTTGAGTGGTCAAAAACCTAAAAAATTCGTCAGACATATTGCGCTGAGAGAAGAGATACAAGGGAAAATTGTCTTTAGTTTCTAGAACCCTGAATTATAGTTTTATTCTATGAAAACTGTAGTATGAATTATATGTCCTGCTGGTTAGAAAGATTCCATGGCAGTAACATTTTGTATTCTCCAGTTTCCACCCTTCTGAAAAGGTTTCTACATCTAGTCATGTCATTTATATTCAGAATACATAAAAGGAGATAGTTAGCTCTTTCTACAGGACTGAAGCGACTCTTTCTAGTTCTAAGCTCTTCTCCCTTGTAAAGGGTTCCTTACTCAGTCCTAAGAGAAAATGTAAAGTTTATCAAGAGCTTTAGACAGGAATTGTTTTCCTCTCTATCGAATCTATTAAATAAGTGCTGTACTTTGAAAATGGAAATTGCTATACAAGAGCTAAATACTACTTCATTGCCAAGGGACAGCTGCTACTAAGGTCATTCTTTGTAGAATTATTAATTTAGCATTTCCCATGATACGTCCTGCTTTACACTATTCTAGCCATGCCAAAATTTAAGCATTTAAGCAATATTGTTTGTCATTTTTGTCCTTTTAAAAACTTAGCAATGACCATTTTATGCTTTGTATGTTAACATATGCAAAATCCACTGTTTTTAAAGGTTTTTTACAGCTTTCCTATTACTTCTGGAGCATTTTTGTCACCATAAATACAAAGAATGTCTCCAGCACACTCGCTTGAAACCTGACTGGGAATGGAGGATTTCTTTTGCAGTTAAAAAGATACCTTTTCCTGTCAATAATTCCTTCAGCATTACTCAGTGTAAAAATAAAAAAAAATAATATATTCAATATAGATCATATTGATTCTGGTAGCTAAATAACCAGATTTCAACTTCCACAAGCATGCCTCACAACCAGGGAGGCTATAGACTGCAAAGGGATTAATCCCTCCCCATTCCCAGCTGCTTTTTCTGAAGGACAAAGGACATTATGGGAAGAGATCTAGAATTGATCTTTGCATTCTAGCCTTGATTTTTTTTCAGTATTATTCTTGTCCAGACATAACAAAGGAAAAAGTGTCCTTCTGCTGAGACAAAAGGGAAAGGAGCTATAATGGAAATAAGAGAACAATGGCAGCAGGAAGTTATAAGAGGAATAGACTGGAATTGGTACATCCAAGTGAGGTACTCCTCCTACATGAATAGGGATTGATTGTATGATAGAGCATGGGCCAGAAAGACATAAAATTTGAAGAGCCACTGGAGTCTATAATCAGATATTGAGCTGCTATTTTTCCTTTGACATTCTAGGAAAAAAACTATGAAACTTAAGGACAAATACATCCCTTATTCCTCCTAAGTGACTGGGTATATTGCACTGTTACTTCTGCTCTAAGCCTGCAGGAGAAATGTCCTTCATGCATCTGAGAAATCCGGCACAGCTACAGGGAAGCCACATGGTAGCACATATTAACTGGTACTAGTTTATTTCTTAAAAAAGAAATAAAATTTTTAAAATATTAAAGACATAGAAAAACTATCAATGATGTCATCAAGTTTAAGCGTAAGCTAGTGTTATTTAGTTTGAATTTTATTTGACTTCAGTGGACATAACCAATCAAATACTGTATTAAAGGAACAAGTGCTAATGCACATGATTAAGTCTACAATACAGACAGTGTTCAGGGAAAAAAATGCTCAGGCTCAAACAAATAGTTAGCACACCTCTGCCTCAGTATAATACATTAAAGAGTTTTACATGTTCAGATAAAAAAAAACCACATTGTATTTAGAAGGTATTTTATAGGGGATGTTCCTTTCCCTGAGCTGGCTTTTCCTTTCAGTATTGCCTTTTTTCCACCTATGCTTATGAAAGGTCAAAGAAGTAGCGGTGAGGGGGCATACGTAAGGAGAGAGGAGAGCTCATTATTCTCACAGGCAATTGTCCAAGTAGAGATTTCTAGACTAGACTACCCACTTACCTGTAACTAAACATCTTCTACCTTGGAAAGTCTTATGTACGTACCTTCAATGATGAAAAATGAAGTTATAGTCTGAATAAATGACTACTTAAGGCCTTGAAAACTTTATTCTGAATACTATGAGAGGGGACATACCACACGGGTTAGAGAGGACGTCTTCACGGTTTCTTTTCCTAGAACTGGTGGAAGGGTAAGCTTGTTCACTTTACAGAATTAGATCTAAAAAAGTATGTTCAGTCATTTGTATCAAACCCAGCCTAGTAATCTTCATTAATTATATGAGAAAGTAGTATTAGAAGGCAATATCAAATGCAATTTTAAAACAGAGGAGAAAAAAACTGTGTCAATCCACAGGAAAGAAAACAGTCATTCAATTTTGAAATATGATTTCTGACTGAATTTCCTTTTTATTCAGAGAAGCACAGAGAGAAGGTAAACAAAGCCATCCATTGAATGAAAACCTTTCCTATTTCAGTGAGTGACTTAGTTACACAACATTAACAAAGTTAATTCATACTTATTAGCGTTCCTAAGGGAAGAAAATGTTAATAATACACACTCAACAGAGTTTTAAGACATGATGTGTATTGAACGGTGAAAGGCCCCATCTAGGATGATATATGGAACTTTACTAGGCCGAGTACTCAGCATCCTCAGTAATAACCTAAAAGATTCAATAAGTAATAATCTGGAGAAATACATCAATCACACCAGAGATAAAGCAATACCAATGAGATAAAGATTTTCAGAACACAACCTGAAGATAATGAAATTGCATTGGACTGGGAAAAATAATTTGGAAAAGTTTTTGAAGAAAAACCAGACATTTTCAGAGAAACACAAAATTAGGGGAGTTACGAAAGAAAACAATATATTTTACTGATGTGAATTGGTTGCAAAAGAGCCTTTTCTGCTTTAGGCTGTCTATATCAAAAGATACATACAACAGTGTTTCAGCACTTGGTATCCTGCACTTCCACAGCTGCATCTGGAACAGCATATTCAGTTCTGGGCGTATCACCAGAAAATTATTGTCAAATTAGAAAAGACTTGAAGAACAGTAAAGAATTTAAACGCCAGAGGGAATTTTAAATTACAAGATTTAGGTGAACTACTCTCCTCAGCAAGGACCAAAAAAACCCAAAAAATACAAATACAATTGTAAGATTAAATACTATTTTTGAAGAGGATTTGATTGCCATATGAAACAAACAAAAAAAATCCCCCAACATTAACGTTAAAAAAAATGAAACACTGAATTAAGTGGGAAAGTATTCTAAGACTAGAGTAAAAGTACTTGGTGCAATTATCTCTATGGAATACTGAGAAAAGCTTCTCTGGAAAATTTAAAACCAGGATCATCCAGAACCGTACACGCTCAAAGAAGCCAAGAAGCACCCAGGCGAGGGACAAGATTAGGATATAGCAGGAAATAGCAATGTATTAATGCGTGAGAAAAGGGAACCAGTGCAAAAAGCAAGGAGAGTCCATTAGTATTAGAAACTCCTGCACAAAATTATCAAGTGAAGTGTTGAGAAATGGTATTTCAGGACTTCTACCATTTAGTAGTTTGTGTCTGTAGCACCTATCTCTACAAAATATGTTTTTCAATAGCAGGTGTAAATTTGAGGGTATTCTGACTGGAAATTCTATTGCTATCAGTAATAACAAATATTTATTATAAGTGTAAACAAGAACAGAAATAGAAAAAATAATCCAAATCAAAATCAAAGTCTAGTTTTCTTACAAACTAAGTCCACCTTATTCTGAAAGTAATTAGCTTATCCAGACTCAAATGTACATATACAAAAGACATACTTCATACAAAGGAGAGCTGATTTAAACAAGAACTTGCCACGAAAAAAAAAGAAAAATCTCTTCTGCAGAATAAAATAAGTAAAAAAGTCATTCTTATACACTTACACCTCAAGGGCCTCTCAGGAATGAAAGATGAGAATTTTAAAAAGGTTAATTTCAGCTCTCAGGTATGCCTGACTAAAGGCAGATTGCAATAAGAAATTGCTTTAATTATGGCAAGCCAGCTAACTGTATCCCTAAAGTTTTTAGCTCTAATAATAATAGCTAAGGAATTTTGAGAGATTCTATGATAACCGCCACATTCATATCAAAGCACATTTGGGACCACATTTTGCCCTTAGTTACACCATTTCAAATCAGTATTGAAGCCTCCAAATTAATGTAGATTCTGTTTACGAAAGCCTTTAGACTCACAAAGCATCCAGAAATGGAGTGTGGCTTTAATAACTAAAACAGCAGGGAATATTTCTTACAATTGAGACATTCATAATTGTAGTGGAAAAAAACTAAAAACTCGAAACTTTGTTTAGACAAATTATTCCTTCTCAGATGCCACATATCCAGGAGGATTCTTCAGCTATGAGAATTGAGAGTATTATGAAAAAAAACACCTTTCTCTTCAGCTGAACTTCTGCAGTTTAAAACAGTACCTGGATTAAGGATTAGGACTTGATCCTCCCACATTAGTGCTTCAACTCGCAACCTAGAGATTATTTCTGACTCATTGACAGGCACAATGGCTTTGTAAGAGTCTTTCAACAAGAACAGGTGAACCCTCAAACTTAACAAATTTTGTATGCTACAGTTCTTGAGGTAGTCTACAGCCCAAATGAAGCAGAAGGGGCATCTCATTCTTGTTTCCCACCACGTAATGAATGCAAGAGGGACACCGATACCTCCATTTCAGTGAACTTTACAGCTGCTTCAACAGAGCTCTGAGTACGCCTAGCAAAAGCAGTCCCTACAGGTGAAATACACAGAAAAACAGCCAGACAGATTCCAAGCAATGTAACTCAGGATATCTGTGACAGTAGCATGCTTTGGCAGCAGCAAGCTCTCGGATCCTCATCTAAAGAAACGCGCATACTTATTTTTTGCATTAAAATGGTAAACTAGGATTCTAGAGGGACAGTGAAATAAAACAAACAAACAAAGAACTCAGTCCTTCCTCTCTAAAGGATTGGAGTGGAGTTGACTGGGATTAGAGGAAATGTGTTGTTACAGTGAGGGTTACTATGCAACTGTTTCTTGTTGGTCTACCTACATCACATAGCTTGAGTATTTTTTGATTGTTGTGCCTTATCAACACCCTTTCTTCTACCATTACTTGTTTAAATGAATCTTTCCAACACCTTTCTTCTGCTACCACCAGAGATTTTAATCTTATACTACTTCCTGTTGTTGTTTAAATGTAATTTTCCACATTTATTTATGGAAATCTATCTCTCTAAACACCAAAATAAACACCAGAACCAAAATCCTATACAACATTTCTCTATTAGGAAAGAGAACTAGGGCATTTACTTTGAAAATTACATACATATGTTGCCCAAGTCCCATAGAGTTTGATATGCTGAAGCTAATTACAACACTGTGTTAATAATAATTTTAAAAAAATGAAGGAGAACAGCAGCAGTTAAGACAAGTAAAACAGATTTCAATTAGCTATATTCTGAGAGGACCATTTTCCAGTGTATCTTAGAAAAATTTTTAAGGCAAGATTTGGCATAGAAAAGGTATTTCAGTTGCTTGAAAATCCCAGACTTACACATAGTGATGTGGGGTATAGCTGTGCCATGAATTACCTGTCTCACTCAAAGAATGGAATTGGAAATAAATTTTCTAAGCAGTAGATTTAAAACCCAAAAGGAAGACCTTTCCATATACGGCACAATTCAATTTAAAAATGCCTTCTTACATAATGTTTCATAAAACAAATGCATAAATTGGATTACCTTCAGAACAGGCCAGCTGGGAGCTCCAAGTCCTTAAATTCCCAGTTACCAGAATCTGGGAAGACATACTTAAGAGAATTGCTATATCCATCTTCTATTTCTCGTATCTTTTCTCAGAAGTATTCACTAGTATCAAACTACGCAAATGTGTAATCTGACTTAATTGATCTTACCATATTACATGCAGTGCCAAGAATAAGATGCATACAGTAAATTGGTGAGGTACATACTATGGCACCCGCACACTGAGCAGAAGAGCTAAGCCATGGAACAATATTTAAAAAACTAAAGATATATTTGAAAGTGTGTGCTTTCCCAGACTCAGCAACTACAGGTTTGTGTTTCTCGGCACTGAAGGTTCACTGCTACTTTGGATTATGTCCAGATTTGAAAAAAATTGAAGATGATATTAAGCCAAATGAAAACGAAAAAAGCTACCGAGGCATGAAAGTTAACCGAAAAAGAGCTAAATTACAGATAAAAATTTCTAAACAAAGAATATTTTTCATTGATGAACCATGTAAAACTACACGGACAAAGCAATATTCAAGGGAAATTAAGAAGAAAGTATCATAAAGGAAAAATAAAAGTTAAGACAGCCAAGGTGACTAACTGCATAAGTGCAGAGAGGAATAAAACCAATCTCTACCCTCCCCCAGCATACAGTTTTACTTTGAAAAATAGTACTAATATTTAATGCTCAAAAAAAAAAGAGAAGAGGAGATACAAAATCACAACAATTGAGTAGATTGCTTGGAACGTCAATAAACATAGTTATGAATGTATGTGTGGGAGAGAAATTAAAATGTGATTAAAAACCTTAAGTTTTCAGTTGCTGCCCTTAAATTTCTGTGTAAAATTATAATAAGGAAATTAATACATTTCACAGCTAGATAGCTACAACTATATATACTAAGAAAGTATCAGAAGCATAGGTAGCTTTGAGAGGGATGACTTTATTAAAGCAAGACAAAATATTAAATATATCAGCCAAAGCAAGCCTTGGTTATTCCTATATTTGCTGGCTATTTGCCATGCAAGATTTGGAACTTGAAACTGTTGAAGCAAAACAACGTTCTACCATTAGTTATCTTTTAGTCTGAGGACAGGTATGCATAAAATAACTCTAAATAAGATGAACTAGATTAGTCAAAAACAAATTATATTCTTGATAATTCCCAAGAGGTTTTTCTGTTTTTTCAACTTTTAAAATAAAATTAACTATTAAATTCAGTGTCAGTAAGAATTTTATTGGTCATTGATAAGACAGGAATGAAACACGGTTCCATTATGCCAATTCTAAAGAAGTTCTTTGTTCCAAAGAATGTACTATTTCACTTCCTTCAACAGGTACCTCCATGTTGCTAGAAATAAAAAACACTTGTAATGAAGTTTATATACAGTCAGTCTTCCTGCTAGTCAATGTTTTTTGATGAAAACTCTAGTCAAAATGAACTGGAAAAAATCCAAACCATACATAAACTGATGGTAGGGTAACTTCATTGTACATATAACAAGGCTATTATACCGAAATATTGCTTTACTTGCAAGGACTTTCTGAGCCAATATCAATTAAAAAGTTAATAAATAATACTTTTCTACACCCTCACACAAACCTTTGCAACCAAAGCCACAGTCTCTTCCCAGAAAACACACAATACTTTCAAATTGGTTTCTTCCAACAGTGGAGATTGGTTTTAAGTTATAAAGATGAAATTCCATCTCCTATAAACTGATGATGTAAGGTAAGGACACAGAATACATTAAGAACTTATGAAGTGATTCCAACTGACATTGAAACAAGTGATGTGATACATGCTATTACTTTTGCCTCCTTATGGCTTCTTTCCTCCCCTCTGTGATGAAATTTACCGGCCATAACAAAGCCAACAAGGAAACACTCTGACTTCAGCTGAGTCAGCTTTCTGTGACTCCAACTGCGAGCCAGGAGACAGAGAGAACAGCCTGTTCAATCCCACTGCAGTTATGGCTCCATTAGGGGAGAAATTCAGATACATTTTGGGCAACCACAAAATTCTCTCAGTTATATTTACATTGATGCCTTAGGTTTTAACTTTTATATTTTTCAAATCCTGTACTGCCTGATGTGTAACTCTGAAGTTTTGTGTGGCCTGTTAGCTGCTGTTTTCTCATGCTGGTTAGACATAACAAATCTCTCTAGGTTTGCTTTTCAAGGATACTTTGACTGTCCCAGGCCCCAACATGCGTAAACTAAAAGCCTCTGAAGAGGAGTGATAAACTTGGGGAAATTACATCATTAACTAAAGTTACAACTGGAGAACTAACCCTGATATGCAAATAGATCAAAAGTGTGAAGAACCGTGACCCAGGGTCCATCTTGGGCAGAGCCTCTTGACTCCCCAGGGTGTACCTTTGAAGGCCCTTCAAATTAATACCTACTTTTATTCTCTTATACTTGTCTAGCCTCTGTTTTTAGGTGGCCACCCCATTGCATCAACATGTCTGACAGCAGCAAACCTATCCTCTCCTGTCTAAAACCACAAAAATCATATTTAGGACACTTTAAATAAGGAATTTACATGCTGAGCTGTGTTTATCGTACTGAAATTATTATGTGTGTATTGACCAAAAAAAAGGAATATGAACTTGTCTTACAGTTAGTTACTACTTCTTAACTCAAAACAATTAATTAAAAAAAAAAACAACAAACAAATTCTCTACAATCCTAACTTCCATAGATTTTATGACATATTTGTAAATTGCAAATTTTAAGGTATAGAAATCTAATTAGAAAAAAGGATGAAACAAGTAAAATCTGTAAACCTAGAATGTGGAGCAGACTAACATTTTATCTAATTGATACTAAGAGAAATTAAATGGTTGCTGTCATAGGACAGATAGATATTATGCTGTGTACAGAGCAGCTGTCATTGAGAGATAGTTTTCCCAAGCACATTAGTAGAAAAACAGGAAAAAAAAAAACAAAATAAAACAAACAAATAAAAAAAAAAAAAAAAAAAACCAAAAAAAAACCAAAACAAAAAAAACCCAAACTAAAACCAAAAACAGCCCACCAAAAAGCCAACACCATGGTATTCTACATAGCATTTATTGTTAAAGGAACGTCAACTGGATCACTCTCCAGTTGTACAGACATTTCCTTGTACAGATATTTTAATAGTATTATACCCATACAAGGAAAAAAAAAACCAAAAAAAAACTAGACATGAGAAATTTGTCACTGAGGATGTGGATCTATCAGAATCATTAACGCTCTATTTTAGCCATCACACTGAAAAAAAATACTTGCAAGTTATAGGGTAAGTATTTATAGAAATGATAGAGAAGGATTTTTTTATACAGCCAGATAGTGACAAGTAAATGGGCAGTGGTTTTAAACTGTGATGACATGTTCAGATTAGATGTTAGGAAGAAATTCCTCACTATGAGGTTGTGGATGGCCCCTTCCCAGATGTACAGACAGACTGGGGTTTGAGAAGCTGGAGAGCAGCACTGCAGGAGGGACCTAGTGGTCCCAGTCAACAGCAAGTTGAGCATGAGTCATTGTGCCCTGGCAGCCAGGACGGCCAACCCTGTCCTGGGGGGCATCAGGCACAGCATCGCCAGCCAGGCAAGGGAGGGGATTGTCCCTGCACTCATACTGAATTTCGTGTGCAGTTTTAGGCACAATATAAAAAAAGTCATTAGTATTAGAGAATGTGCAAAGAAGGGCAACAATAATGGTGAAGGGCCTTGAGGGGAAGCCATATGAGGAGTGTCTGAGGTCACTTGGTCTGTTCAGCCTGGAGAGGAGGAGACTGAGGGGAGACCTCATCGCAGTTACAACTTCCTTGTGAAGGCAAGAGGAGAGGCAGGTAGTGATTTCTTCTCTTGCGGTGACCAGTGACAGGAAATGAAAGAATGGCCTGAATTCGTGTCAGAGGAGGTTTAGGTTAAATATTAGGAAAACGTTTTTCACCCAAAGGGTGGTTGGGCAGTGGAACAGGCTCCCCAGGGCCTGTTCACAGCACCAAGACTGATGTTCAAGAAATGTCTGGACAACATTCTCAGGCATGTGGTGTGATTCCTGGAGCTTTCCTGTGCAGGGCCAGAAGTTGGACTTCGATGAACGTTGTGGGTCCCTTCCAACTCAGCATGTTCTGTGATTCTGTGTTTAGGGACAGGTTGGACGGGGGCCCTGAGCAACCTGGTCTTCTGAATGGCATCCTTCCCATGGCTAGGAGGTTGGAACTAGTTGATCTTAAGGTGTCTTCCAATCCAAAACATTCTATAATTCTATAATGCTGTGAGTAGTGGCACAGGTACTTACTTCTTTGTTCTCTATTCTAATTAAGTTCCAGCAGGAGCTTAAAATAGGTATCTGTGCAAACTTTCCATCTCTGGACTTCAGCACATTCTGTTCAGAGTAAATCTTTGGAGATTATCCTGTGCCAAATTTAACTTCCACTAAGCAGGCAACAGTGCAAGTTAACCAACAGGTTCAGACAAAACTGAGTGAGTTTTTGAAAAGGAAAAAAAATGGAGTAGGTACACAAAATTCAAAGCTTTCTTTCTAAAGCATAAAAATGACAGATAACTCTTGTAACAATGTGTCTGAAACAGTAAGCTAGGCTGTATTGTTAAGCAGCAACACAGAATTAAATCTTCCTGCAATGCTATTCCTACTGCTATCTGCAAACATATTTTATAATCATTCTTTGTGACATCACAAAATCCATGCATATTCATTTTTCAAGCTTCTTTAGTATCATTAAGGCTGCTGTGATGAAAAAATATATTGCATATGGAAACATTGTCAAGGTAATATTCTTCAGGTCATAAACCACTAAGCAAGCAAAATCCAAGCATCTGATCACCAGTTCAAGTCAAATAGTATCTTCAAATTTATAAAATGAAACTTCAGCCAACTTATCACAGATAGTTGCAGGTCATAAACACTTTAGAAATTATGAGAATCATTAACTCAAACTACAAAAAGTAACAGTTTCATCTTGCATAATGTACCACAAAACATGAAATGGATTTGGCAAAATATACTTTGCATTTCTTGTACTTATTCAAGTATTTGTCATAAATTTGTCTATTTCCTGAAACCAAGTCTAACAATAATTTTCCATGCATAAAATTATAATTCTTACACAAAAGGTCAGCCTAGTATTTTTTATGTTTGAAATAGTAGTAGCTTCCATATAAAAATTGTTCAACAAGTGTGACCACAGCTACTTCTCCCTTGTCTAATTACAGTGAAAAGCATAAAAAAATTGCATTCCATTTTCAAGGTCTGTTTTGCCATCCAGGATCAAACTAGAACTGCACAAAAGCAGACCATACTTTCAGAAATTCTTGATGTTAAAATGTGGTAGGAACACAAGAGAGTTTTATCTAATTATTTCATTGAAAGAATCACTAGCACATAAATTACAAATTCCAGCTAAAGGATTATGGTAGTGTACAGAGAGTGGATGGCTATTCAATTAAAGATCTCATGTAGTTTTTCTGCAATTGCTTTTCTTCTTGGATCTTATATTCATTGATCTGCCAAGGGACATCTCGGACTCCTCCATCATTACTGCTCTCAACTGTTTAGTCAAAATAGCGTTGTTCCTTGTTTTTGGAAGGTTATATGAAATATTCAGAGCTCAGAAATGAATCTTTCAAAGATCTTTTTGAAATACAAAAAACTCTGTATATCAATCACAAGCTGTAGTGTAAGACAACATTTTTCTTGAGATTCCAAAATCCCTTTCCCTGCTTAAGGCGTGGATGCTGTGTTCATAGAATGAACTGCACTGCACATTGCAATCAGCAAATCTGAAATTACTTGCTTTATGACGTCTTACATTCCTATCTTTCTCGGTTTAAATCTTATGCTTTTTTCTTCCTTCATATTGATTTACAGAGATATATTATTTTACAACTACTTGCATTAGAATTGCTTGAGTCACAGGTTCATCCATTCCTCCTGATAGAACTCTGATTATATTTCTTAAGAGATTTTTCCTCCCATACATCACTGACACCCATTCTCAGACTTCATTTTCAGTCTCTCTTCCCCCTGCTGGAAATTGTTCTCAATATGGCTAGAGAGGTATTAATCCTTTCTTCTTAGAACATGTGAATACTCTACTGTGCTGAGTACCTGTCTCATCAAACAATATTCATAATTCAGGCTTTTTTTTTTAAAGAGTACTAACTTACCACTGCAAAACCAGAAATCATCTACTAGTTCACCATATTGTGCACAGCAAAAGTGATTTGTCATGCACACTTCTTCAGACTATTTCAGATGTTTAATTTGACTTATTACGATGCATTTAAATATGGCATTTGTAAGCCCACTCTGGAAAAGTACACAGAAGTAAAAACAGACACCCGACAGCCTCATGTTCACTTTATAGAGGTGGTTGGTAGCTGCTTTCTGGTTAAGCTCCTATAGGAAGACTATCCTCAGCAGTGGAGTTTGTACTGTATAAAGTGTGCTCCAGAGAGTGACAGAACAAAAGCAGACCTGCTAAGTGACAAGGACATTACACCTGTCTGCCATCAGAAGTGCCCAAGGTCATGCTGGACGGAGCTCAGAGTAACCCAGTCTAATGGGTGGCACCACTGACCCTGGCAGGAGGGTTGGAACTAGATGACCTTTAAGGTCCCTTCCAACCCAAACCATTCTGTGATTCCATGAAGAAAGGGAGAAAGGGAGAGGAAAAGAGAGGGAGAGTGAGAACACACGCACGCACACTCCCCCAACAACTTTTGTCTTTTGTTAGCCATGCTACATGCCTCTTCTACTGAATGCTACTAATATAGCTCCACCAGGTAAGTACAATTTCCATTATTCTCTATAGCAGCAAATAAAGCAGAACAGAAAGGTAACAGTGATGTTACTTCAGGCAGACCATTCAACTCAGCTCATATTCCGAGCAGAAGAAATAGAGTTGAATGAAATATTATGCCCTCATAAAAATTGCGTGAGTTATTATGCACTGGCTAATGCAAATGATTTTGTTTCCATGACACAGCGGCAGTTTTCTACAGAGCTTCCCTCTTGCCTGACCCTTGGTACACAACGTCCAGCTCAATCCTACAGATTCACAAATTGATGGTATGAGGTAAAGTTAACTCAGTCATTTAAACTGGTCAGTGGTTTTTGTTGTCTAACACCATGCTGAGTTGCTTGAGTACCTACTGAAGTCAGCTGAAAGACTGACATCTCATATTAGTGCTTAAATCAGAAATGCCACACCATCCTGTCCTTGTTAGAAGTAGCACTGTATGTGTATCTCTCTATTGACAAACTTTGTGTTACTTTAGCCACAGATATTTTATTACTTTTATGTAACAGATAATTTACCAGAAATGTAACTTTTTTCCTTTTTTTTTAAGTATCAACTCAAAATTAAAACATTTTTGGATTTGCAGTCACAAGCAAATTATTGTGCATTCCCAAACTATAGTAACTCAGCAAAATATACATATACAAATTTATGAATCAGCCCATAAAAAAGTATGTGTGGAAGACTGTTCAAAGACAGTGTTTTTAAATTGTGAATGAAGAAAATAATTTTATATTTATTAAACTGTCTGAATTGCTATGACTGTCCTAATGGTATGAGATGTATTTGGGAGTTGATACTGGATGTCAGTGGAGGAAATTGAAAATAGTTCAGTTGATAAGATTCTACCTTTAAGAAAATGGTGCTATTAAGAAAATGGTGCTATTGCCTGGAAATGCAGTTAAAACACTATTAAATGTCTGTACTTTGAAATGTATCCCAAAGCTATTTGGTGTCTCTTCCTGCATCTTATTAACAGTCAAGAAAATTCAGATCACCAAAACTCTTAAAAATGCTGCCCAGAGCAGACAAATTTTTATTATCAGCAGAGAGGATTATCAAGTAATCAAGGAACCTTTTTCCATAGGCAAGTCTGAACTGGTCATTTAGTGTTCATATTGATGAAAATACTCCCTGCAGAGATTGAAAACAGAGATATGAAAACTCAATCTGAGCAGCACAACAAAACCCATCAAGGTTCCTTTAAATAAATCTTTCCTTTGGAAAGTTATTTTTTTTAACAAACAGGTATTTACTAAGAGGAAGGTATAACATGGCAACTTCTCCACAGTGAGACAGCAAGAAAAAGTGGAAATTAAGAGCAGATGCAGAAGGAATGAGAATTTTTATTCTTTTAAGAACCTCAAGAACTTTTAAGATTTTTCTATTCATCCATCTCTTCTCAGTCATGTATAAACTACAATACTACAATGTTCTTATCCTCTTTAACTACTTGAAACATTTTGTTTTCTACTCCACCCAAGATTCTTATCTTTTTTTTTTTTTTTCCCCAAAGCTAAAACTGATTGGATTGGGGTCTGAGGGTTGTTTTTTTCTTGTTTGTTTTAAATATCATGGAAGTTCTGTATAAGAACTTGCAATTTCCTCATGGTGTTTGTATCTCATCTCCCTAGCCAGTCCAAATGACTGCAATAGCATACACTAATTACTAATTACTGGCTACTTACTACCAATTTCTTCTGGTTACATAGTTGTCACTCAACACTTTAAAAAAATTGTAAATCATCTTTCTCCGAAGACACAATTTCACAGCCAATGTGTCTTTGTAAACATATTAGTATGTATTAATACATAAACATAAATTTAATATTATTTATTGGTTTGCATATACACACCTATATACTATCTTTGTGGGTTAAATTTTCTCAAAAACTAAGAATTTTCTTCAGCAGTTTCATACACTGACTCAAAGAAGCTGGCTAGATAACCCAGGCTTCAGCAAGTACTGCACTGTAAGAAGGGATACAGAATAATACCTCAGAATTTACACAACAAAATGAGTCCACTGTGTCCTAATTTTGGCTGGGATTGAGTTAATTTTCCAAACACCTTCCTGTACACCAGCTTTTTAACTGCCTGCAGTTAAAACCACAAGAAGCGAAATCTCAGAACATTACAATTCCTTCTACAGACATTGAGATCTGATGGAGATGAGAAAGAAAAGTTCAACCTTAAAAACCATTGACCAAGGACACTTCAAGAAAGACCAAGAAAATCCTGAATACTTAATAACAGAACACTGAAAGGTGTGATGGCAATTTGTCTCAACTGTCACACCTGTCACATATGAGAGAAAAAAACCTCAGTGATGCAGTTTTCAAAATGCAAAACAAAGCAGAACAACAAAATTGCCAGGCTCAGTGAACATCTCTTCTGTATTTTATTACCTAAAATACAAAGGAAGATGGAGGTTTCACATAACAGGTCTGCATCCTCTTCAGGAGAGGAAATAAATCCCTCTGAGTCATTCATGCAGAAAAATTCTCCAAGTTAGGACTGTCTCACAGGGAGCAAAACCCACAAAATATACCTACCCAAAAAAAACCCCAGTAGACTGAGACATATAAAGTCAACAGGAAATGGAATTCCTCCAGAAATCTCTGTCCCTGTGTTCTATCACAAACTAGTATTAGCTCTACCTGAGCCTACACACTCTGCTGAACATCATTATTCGTCCATTACCAATATGCACATGAATGTAAAGGGAAGAACATGATTCACTTCCCTAGCAATTGTAAGAGAGTCTGTATTTCAGAGGCCCAAGCCATTATTCTCAGAGTCACATTTTTGGAGCATTTAAAGTGTGCATGCAGTAAAAATTTAATGTTAGGAATGCGGTAATTTTAACTTCAAAACGTAGTGATTTGTTGAAACAGGCAGACCACATTGTGTATAGTCTCATCTCAGCATTCAGAAATACTTTTAGAGTATTCAGAATGAGTTGTGCTTTCAATAATCTATAAAAGTCAGTTGGTCAAGGTACATATCACCAGTTAAGAGAATCTTCCTACTTTGCTAAAGTTAGGAAGGCAATAGGTGAGAAATGCAGAAAAAATAATGATGTAATTGTACAGACTTTTACTTGCACACAGGTAACTTTCTACTTTTTCAACACCTCAGATCAGAAGAGATCTTTGTAGTGTGTCTGAGTACCACTGATCTCCTAAGATTGAGTGTCTGGAGACAAGAAGGCCAGCCAGTTCACAGACTGGAGTAGCCAATATTTGTATGCCAAGGAAAATGGTGAAGTGCCAGTAGGATCAATTTTTCACAATTTATTTTGACAGGAATTCCGTCTGACAGCTTTTCTTTGTTGAGTGTTCTTTTCTTTTGGGTTTTGTTTTGCTGATTGGTTTTGGTTTTTGTTTAAGGACTGACTCTACTCTTATTTCCATTCTAGTAGCTCAGTTTCTCAGTCTTTCAGCAATTTCAAGTTTTTATTTCTGACAAAAAGAGAAGAAAAAACGTTGCAAATTACTTGGAATATATAAAAAAAATAAAAAACCCATCACACACATTACAATACTCCAAGTGACCAATCAACTAGCAGTGTACAGCAAAGCAAAAAGTAAAGAAGTTTAACCTAGAAGACAAAATCCAAGTATTTCCTCTCATTCTCTTTTTACAAAAACTTGTTTTTCAAAGTTCATCAAAAGAACTCCATATCAGTTGGTCAAAATTGTGATTGTACTATTTCGTCTGCATAATAACTCTTCTGGTTTAGTGAAAGAGATGGATCTCTCAACTCTACATACTTAGCTTTTATAGAGACCTTTTTTTTTGTGAACAAGCTTTTCTCTCTCTCTCTCTTTTCTTTTTTTTTTTTTTTTAATGCCTTCCTCATAAGTAAAGATTGTAAATAAATTTAAAACTGATGTCATTCCTGGGAAGTTACTAGGCCTTATTCTACATGTTGTGGGGATTGATTGTCCTGGCTTTGCACTCCTGCATCTACTCAGATCTATACAAAGAAAAGCTTTGTCCATCCATTTTCTGCCACTATTACCATTTTAAAAAAAGGATTGTCTTTAAAATATTTTTTAAGTAGCAATGGAAAAATTTTCTGAGAATATTCCTGTTAGTTTTTACTTCCACAAGTAATTTCTGTAACACTTGCATTCAACTTCTTGTAAAGTGAACCTCCTCTTTTCCACCAGTCCAATAAGCAAATAAAAAGGGTTACCATATTAAAATGAAGTTATCTCACTTTCACTTGTAATCTTATGTACACTCATTCTCTTCTAAAAGAGACAGAGAATTAAGATCCTTTATTGTTTGATTTATCCTGTGTCTTTTAGAAATAATAATACCCTATTCAATCTTCTGCACTGAAAACTCAAGTCCTTAAATTATGCATTATAAAAGTATTTAAATACTGCAAATACAAAAGCTTCATCAGGTGAACTCTGCATGAATGTTCTGTGTTATCAGATCATCACTTGCCACCATTCACTTCTCATTTCAAAAATTTCTTTAACTGCAAGCAAGGTCCAGAATGTATTTTTAAAACTTTTATACAGCTCAGGAAAATATAGTTAGTACATGTAGACTGAAAATGTATCTACAATGCATCCTAGTGTCACAGCCCTTTGATCATCTAAACAACAGCACTCTTCAGGAAAACAACTCTTTTTAGTCTACATAACCAGATTCCCATCTTCCAGAAGCAAGTATGCAAAACAGGCACCACAGATTTGCCCCATACACGCATAATTCATGGTATGAAATACAAATATTATGATGCACACCCAGATCCCATGAGGCTTAAAAGCGTGTTCATTGACACCATCACCACTAACACTTGCATATACAGTAAAACAACTAAAGAAATTAGGCAATAATTTTCTTTTTTTCTCCACACTGGTTTTGGAGTGAAGTAGGATATTTTTTAACTGATGTGAAAGTAATTAATATATGAATGCATAGGTTGATTATACAAAGAGAATATCAAGACAACTCTAATGGCTGTACATATTGTACCTAGACTTACGTTCATTCATCTATAAACCACAAAAATTAATAAAGGTTGTAAGTATTTATAACTGGCTGCTTCATTTGTACTCCTGGGTCCCCGAATCAACTGGTAACTCATGACTCAACCTATTAATGTCTCTCTATCATTGGTATATGTGATCTTCCTGTTGCCTGTAGCAGCAGGACTATACCTTAATTCAAGTCCATCGAGAGCAAAAGATTAATGAAGATACCTCTATTTATTTCCAGAGTCCAATATAAGCAGTATTAAGACCAAAAAAGCCCCATAAAACAAACAAACAAAAGCCCCCCCCAAAAAACCACAAAAAAAACCCAAACCAAAAAAGACACCAACCAAACTAAAAAACCCAAACCATCACAACAAGCACATGTAATATCATAGGAGTCTTTTCTGATCTCTCCTTTTCTTTGTTTTTTTTCAACTACCTATTCTCTACAAATACTGGACCATAAGCAAAGCAAATTTAACTCTACTTTTTTAAAAGCACCAACATTCTCAGAATACTTCTAAACTTTTTAGTATTTTAAAGGGGTTATACAAGAAAATCTTTAAAAAATTAGTTAAACTGTGAGATAAATTTCCAAAACATACAGAGTAGGTAAACCCTATGAAATATAAGTGAGGAACTGCCACCAGCTGTGATGTTTGGCAAATCAACTGGATTTATGTTTCAGGCAAATCCTGAGACCATTTCAGAACAACATTCAAGTTTACATCACACTATTGGTACAAACAGTTCGTTTTCAGTAGTTTTTCAGGTTTAGGGGAGGGGTTTTCTTAGCTTGTTTTTTGGGGTTTTTTAATGGTTTATTTATTTCAAACTTGTAGCCCAGTATTTTCTCCCTTGGGCTCCCTTTTATATCTTCCATGCTTGAAATATAATAAATATTCATCAGCTGACTGATTTCAATGAACCTAATCTTCATTACATCCAGTATGGAGGAATGAATTAGATCCTGAGATCACTGAAATGACAGCGTCAGAGAAATTCCAATACAAACTAGAAGGTTTTCCCTGCCCCACAGTAATCATTAGCACTTTGGGATTTTTTGTAAACAAAAATCTGAAACACATTTTTTTTTAATTTCCTTAAAAATACTTAATTATAAAATACTGTAAAAATGAAAGAAAGCATTAACACTCTTATATATTGTGTCATTTGTGCTCACTCAACTATCTAATTTATACCTATTTCATGCACTCAGTATTATTAGGGGCTTTTAAATCTTTTACCAGTTTTTTTTTTCCCCACAAGATTTATCACAAAAGCATGTTTTTCCAACTACCATAGCTAAAATGTCTGCTTTAAAACTTCATCATACAGTAAAGAAGATAGATATATTCCCAGTGCGGCCATTCACCATCTGCTTAAGCAAATACACTTCAAGATGCTTCTACAATTTTGATAAAGTGACAGCAAATCTTAGAGCACACAGAGCTCACATTCTAAAATGATGATTGTACAACTATAGTTTGCATCATAAGGGACCAATAAAAATCTTTATGTTCTGTTTCAACGGCAAGGACTTGTATAAAGGAGACGATGGAATAGGAAAATAACAAAGAACTGATTCATTCAGCAGTTGTCTTAAATTTAGAAGCACTAATGAAACTTCTTGACCATAATTAGTATTTAACACTGCAAGGATATTTTTCCCTCTTTCAGATTTTTTTTTTTTTTACTGATATACAAGGCTTGCCATTTTATTAGATCCCAGGAGTGCTTTTTTTCTCATTTTCCAGGTGGGATTAAGAGTATGGAGTGCTCATGATTAACAACACTTCTGCTATTCTCCATGCATTTAGATTTTTATTCTTCTAATTATCAAAGTGATGACTGGGAAATGCTAATTCATAGCTTCCTCCTTGCACAGTGAAATATCCTGACAAACAGGCTGAATACTAAGTGAAGGCTCACGGTTTTATTAGTCAGTAGCACTTTTTCTATTCTGTACAACAAACATTACTAGACAGATATCACATCTGTATTAAAACACTGCTAATAGCAAAACTTCAATGCACTGCCTGTTTACCAGGAGTCTTAGTAATAACTCTGTAGAGAATACAGCTAAGAATTCTACTGCTTTAAGGCCAACATCAGCAGTTTTCTTTGGCAGAAATACTTTTTCTTGTTGAGATTCAGCAGACTTGGTCTCAAAATGGTGAGAAGAAAAAAAGAAACTCCACCATCTGTTCCAGCCCTGAGGGAAACAAACTTTCCCGGTAGTATATAGTTCATGATTTAATTGCACCCGAAGCCAATACAAATACATGCAAAAATATAAAACATCACTCTTAGTGAGTGGAAGTTTTGTATAATTTTACTCTAGCTTATTTCTTAGGGCTACAGTTTAACTTATTTTTGCTGTAATCTGCTTTCCTTTATTTCTCGTTTGCTTTCAACAGTTTTAAATTAAATCCACATTATCATTCCAGATAAAGAGAAAACTAAAGGATCTAATTATATTTCATTGCCCAGTTTATCAAATTTGATTTACTCTCTGCATGAGTATCAGGAAAAGTACATTTGCTAAGGCCAGTGAGAAACACTATTTTCTTCATGAAAAGTCAAAACTACAAATAATATAAATTTTATAAATTTCATAGAAATTCTTATAAATATTTAGTAACAAAGCCTCGGTTTCAATGACAGCAAAAGGGAGAAGTTCAGAGTCAAATAAGGAGAAAAAAAAATTCAAATGAGGCAAAAATTACCCATTTTGATTTTCTGAAATTAATCTTTTAAAGTCAGTTTCAGCTGGAGGATTCTTCGGGCCACTTTATATATATTTAAATATGAGCCACATTCGTTTTATCTCAGGATAAAATCTGATAATATACTCTACTTTAATTGCAGTTTATGTCAAAAGGAGTATTGTGTAATCGACAATTCCTTAACAAAAAATGCTGTAACTGAATCACTAATTATAGGTCCCTGTCAAACTTTAAATTATTATCTTTTCCTTGCAATGTTTTCTATTACAGAAGTAACAGTAAAAACTCTGGTTACAGTTGTATAAATACTTTATTTTTTCAACTAAGGCATATTAAAAATGCCAAGTCCTGGCAATAAATAGAGTATTTACAATGTTTAACAAAATCATGCTACTTCATTTATTTACCTATGACACAATTAACAGATTATACTGCCCAAGTCGCTCTGTAGAAAGTGCTTGTGGCTAATTATTTTCTAGTTGCCTCTAATACTTGTTCATACCATAACTTTAAAAACATAATCATAACATGATAGCTACCATCACAAGCATGGTGGCAGGAAGTTTTCTTTGTACCACAATCTGTTCTAGTCACAGGATGAGACAAATCAAAGGGAAAAACTGAAAGTCATCTCAGTAGTGATCTACTAAGAAATGTAATTTGGAAGCATCTGGCTCTTGCATCTCATTATTTATTTTCTGCACTTCCTATTAGATTCCAAGAAAGTTTAAAAAAACCCAATATTTACAGATATTGACAGAATTTGCCTAAACTAGCTACTGTCAACAGAGTAGATTAAGTTTCTTTGAATAAATTTCATTTCTCAGGTTCTACTAAGGTGCTACACAATAAAACCAAGCAATACTAGACTTCTAGTTTAGTTAACTGTAAACCCCACCTACCATGCTATGTTAAAAGAGAGTAAACGGCAAACCACAAGAGAAGAAATTTCAACTGACAGTTATTATCCACTGTAGATTTAGTTACCCCACCCATTATTAGCTACTAGAGCCAGAAATGAAAATTAAAAATCATTTTTGCATGCCTACTTCTCTCGAAATTATTCAGATTTTGTAAAAGAAGCTGTCTTTTTTAAGTTGGCATGCCATACACTAGCCAACTTGAATTACGAATATCATGCCAATGCCTTGTATATGTATCCAGTTGCTAATGATTTTTAAAGGCCAACAATATGTTCTGACAGAAGAATTTCCCACAAGACCTAATGATAATTCTGACACTATTTAAAACCTTTTAAATTTTGCATTAGACCAACCAATGTTCAGTAGTTTAAGACTTCGTGCTTACTTTAAACTTAAAAATTATGTTTCTCACTTAAATGTGTGCCTGAATACAAGGCTTCCTTTACTTAAAGTTTATGAAAAAACTTTTAGTCTAATTTATTGTATAATAATTTTCACTATCACACAACACCATTTTGATATTAAAAAACAGTTATTTAATTATTTTGAAGTATAAGCAGCCATTGCACCACTACACTATGGACTACTGATACCTGTTTTTTCCAGTTTTAAAAACATTTGCTATTCCTAAAACTAGGAAATACCAATATTTTTTTAGCGCATCATAAAAGAACTTGTGTGGTGGTTTTCTTGCCTTTTCCCAAACTTTTATATAAGGGCAATTTGAGCACAGAAATTGAGACATGATTTGAACCATACCTGTACAATCCTTGTGCTATTGGCAATGCATCAACACTTTTTGACAGCACTGAAAAAGCAGGAGAGCAAAGAATATCTATCCTGTGAGTGGCACTGCCCTACCTGCAGGCCCAAGTTACCAGGTTAGAAAGGAGGACACTAGTAAGACTCTAATGCTACCTGTCCACTGATTACACTTTGCCGGAACTCTGCTTCTGTTTTTCTTGCTCTTTTCTCTCCACTTCATCCTCAACAATACTAACAACTAGTGGCTGAATTTCAGCACCATGTGCTACATTCTGTTTCTTCAAAACCAGGCTGAAGGTGTGTAAGTGAGGATGTTTTTTCAGAGATGCTTATCCACAGAACGGTTGAGGTTGAAGGAAACCGTAAGAAATAACCTGGTTCTGCTTCCCTGCTCAAGAAGGGCGACCTAGACCTGGTGACCCAGGACCACATGTAGTCAGGTTTTTAATATCTCCAAGGAGGAAGATTTTGCAATGTTGGTTGTTGGATTCAGTGACTTGACAGAGACTTGAGAATGCAGCTTTCAGGTTAATACAGCTTCTTTGAACAGATTCGGCATCATTACTGGAAAAATTAAAAGTTTTAAAATTTTCAACCAGTGAAAATCTGTGATGTCCACAGACCCATTTCTCTGTGTGGTATCAAACAGCAGTGATGCCATTACAAGAAATTTTGAACTTCATTAAGTTTGTACAGAGATTAGCTAGAGAACACTAATTCTTCATTACTATATGAATGTAGAATACATAATAGGTTAGAGCTGATTAATAGATTTATGCCAGCATTGAAGGATATACAAAGATTGGGACTGCTTCAGACACTGAAAATAAGGGATGTCTTTGCAGTATACCTTTAGCTGGTCGAAAAAAGCCAAACTTACATTCATAACTTGTTTGAAGACTGTCATTGTCCCATCCAACATCCTAGAGGGATGAATTCAAGGCAAAGGAGGAAGGAGAGAGTAGAATTCAAGACTTTAGCTGCAAAGAGATACAGTATCACCTGCAGCAGTGAAGCTGGTTATGTTGAACGTTGTTTTTAAATTAAGCTTGTTACATGCACGTTCTCATAAATACCTTCAATTTAGCTTCACTCTGCAGATCCAGTAGTAGATACTGCATACGTTGGCCTTGCATGCCAGTTAATTTAAGCAATTTAAGACAACACTGGGGAATTTACCAGAGATATTTGAGACAAATCTTGCACAGATGTTGAAGGAAAAACCACCAGTTTTCCAAATCTCATGAGCAATGCAACTCAAGAAAATGAACTGTTTGGGGACAGCAGAGTAGAGGAACAGTGCTAAAATTTAGTATGGTTTCAATGGGTATTAAAAAGAACCAGTTTTCTATTGGTTAGAGCATCACTTTCCAACAAAGTGCTGAAAGAAGTAGCACACCTGCCATTAACAGTGATTGTTACCGCTCTGTGAATGTGCAATTACTAATGTTAACTCTGCATAAATTCAGAATTTAATATTAATTTCTTAAGTGTTGCACTAAAGTGAAGATATATAGATCATAGGCTGAATTAGTAATCTAAGTCTAATAACTCCTATGCGCTATCAAACATGTTTTAAGACCAAAAGGTATCCTCAAGTTCTGAAAGATTTTTTCTTCTTTCTTTTCGCAATGCAGCTTGTGTTGGACATACTTCTGGAGTGATAGCTGAAGCTTGACACTTTATTGGCAGCAACCTTAAGGGTGATGTTATATGCATAAATTCAGGCTTTCAGAAAGAATGTAATAATGATGTTTTTGAGAACTTCAACAGAGAGGCCAACTGATAGCCAAAGTAAGAAAGCAAATGCATCTTAGGAAAAAGTCCTTTTGCAATGAAAACATTGGACTGATATTCAGATTAGCGTATCCTAAATTTTTTTTGAAACACTGGCTAATGATCAAACTTAAATAATGTGTTTTAAGATTTATATAAAAGACGAAATATTTTCATATAAACATTTTCATATTTTCATATCTTTATATAAAAGATGAAATATTTCTTGAAGTGAAACTGGTAAGATGACAGAGACTTATATGCTTGCTTTTGAAATATATGAACATCAAATAAGATTAAATAAATGTCAGTGCTTCTAAATGAATGTGCCAATATTTTAGGAACCAGTCTAAGATTACCTAGGGCACAAATCACACAGACACAAAAATTTTAAAATTACAGTCTTTGAACTAATCCTGTGGAAGTCACTGTAGAGGCTAGACAGGTATTCTAGATTGTCGCTGTAGTACCCGGATGGATAGATGCAGCACACACAAGTCCAGCAAGAAAAGGGAATCCTTTAATTATTTGCAAGTCCGCTTAGATGGTTTAGCTCCACAAAGTGATTGGTCAGCAATCAGCCACCTGCTGAGGTGACTGGCGAAGTCCTACAACGCCTATTTCAAAATATTTCTGCCTTGTACCTAAACAGAGTAGGCAAACACCAGGTGTTCAGATATTTACAAGAACCATCTTACTGTTTTCATAGCTTGCGTGAGAAAGGAGAGATTCTCACAGAATATTGCAAGAAGCTGGAAAAACCTTCTGCTAGCAGCTTTTCAGTATCCACACTAGATCTTTTCTGTGGGCTAGTTAGTATTAGGTCACTTCAACTCATTTCCCCCAGCCCTCTTTAAAAAGGAAAAGGCTATAGGCTTTCCACTAGTATTTACAGTCTGCTGCTGAAATCCTATGTTGCTCTTACTCACAGGATCTGCTGTATGTCAAACACCAAAGCTTGCTTTGAATTTGTTCCTGCTTTCTTATTTTGTAATTTTTATGTCTTTTCTTGGAATACGATGCAGCCTACTCATATCCACGCTTACCTTGCCCTGATTTTTTTTAAGATGCCTTCATATCCTTTTTAAGCCATTTACTACTTTTGGTCATTCCTGCTACTGTCTTCTGAACTTTTTCCAGTTTGCTCATACTTATTTTGAATTTGTCCATAGTCAGCTCTTATCCTCTGCCCTGAACAGCTTAGTATTGGGAGCAAGCTTTCCAGCCTAAGTTTCTACTTTGTCTTTCAGGAACAGTCAGGGGAAAAGCAAACGCTGCAGCAGTCTTTAGATATCTATGTATTTTAGTAATAGTAGTAAGAAATCTGAAGCTCACAGACTTTTTAACAGATGAAAATATTCACCAAATGAAAAATGTGACAAAAATAGAAAGAGATTAAATAATGTTAATACCACAAGGATGTCACAGAAGCTACTTAAAAGTAAAAAGCTTACCTATGAAGTAAACTTTATTCCAGAAATATTCTATAAAATTCAAAGTATGTAGGAGTCTTTGCTACATTCCTGAAGATTCAAAGCAAATTGCTATTTGTCATAATGACTGAGGGTATCACTGTATGGAAATAAATATAACGTAAAATATACAAGAAGCTCAGGGTGCAAAGAAAATACAAGATGAACTTGTCAAGGAGAAGTTTTTAATCTCTGACCTAGATTTACTTGCCTGGGTTTAGGGAAATGGAGTAAAAGAAGTGAACACAAAAAAATATAACTGAAGCTTATCTGACGTCCTGAGAATGCCATTCATGACCCAGTACACTGTCCCACATGAGTCCGACTGAACTTTATAGAAGCTGAAGAACAGTGTTTCCAGCCTTCTACATTCTGCACAAAGCCATTAATTTCACAGTGCCACTTCACAGAATAAAGACAAGGGTGGAGACACCAAGTAAAATAATTCTAGGCCATTTGAATCCCTGTACTCTGGTGCGTGTTAAAGGAATGGCTAGCAAGAGCCAGGGAGGGGTTAGTCAGTAGTGTTAAACACACAGAGTCAGATGCTCGTATTTCTTTTCTTACATCCAGCTGAAGCTGCTCTGAAACACAAAGTACCTGGCTTGAGAACATCCAGGACACTGGAAGCAGAGAGCATGCAGAGGCTAGGTGGCCTCTGCATGCTTCTGTGCTCATGCTCTGCACAAACTCCTTATTCACCCAGCATATAAAAGCAATATGGACACATATCAGACTTTCCAGCTCGTATGGTCAATATCAGATCTATTGAATAATCTAAGCCTCAAAATTTGGATTTTGTCATTAATATATTTTATTTCCTTTAGTTCATCATTTAAGTTTCCTCCTCTTCCCACCACTCTTTTTTTTTTTTTTTTNTTTTTTTTTTTTTTTTTTGCTCCTTGATATGAATATCATTCTTAGAAAGTTCCTTGGATCAAGAAGTATTTTCTAAAGTGTTCTCTTGCTTTATTAGAATAATCTTAAATATTCCACATTTTTTAGATAGTTCAGGCTTGAGAGCACTTCTGAAAGTTATTGCAAAATTTTCATTCTCTAACATGCAGTTACAGGAAACTGGACTTTATCCGAGGGAAAGGGAGGACTCTACAGGTATACAAAATACTTCTAATTTAAATTCATAGAAAAGGGGATTATAAGTAATTAGCTTCTCTGTAGAATTCATTTTGCTTCTATATGAGAAGAAATTGAGACAGTTTATTGACTAACTCTCAGGGTCACAGTTGGCATCTAAACATCTAACCAAGCCAGTAGGAAAAATCGTTCAGTGTCTGATGCATCATGACATGCCAATAAGTAACTGAGGGAATAATTATAGAAGGAGTGGAGGAAAAGTAATTTCTAATTTAGCATGGCCATTATCTTGATCCATGTGAAAAATGTAACATTTGCATAACAGTCTCAATCATCAAGGAAAAGCTTTCAACTTCAGTTACTGTTTTGCATGTATTCCACACATATTTTGGAAAAAGGGGCAATTTAATTTGGTGTGAAGACATAAAAATAGCAGGTGAAAAGGAAAAGAAAAAAGGAAAAAACAAAGGAGTCCAATGAATCTGGAAATAGATAAGCTACAATAAAAAGTAGGTAATGGACCAGAATTCGAAGTTTTCGCTTAAAAAAATAGCATGTCAGCAGAGTACAGCTTTGACATAGCTTTCAAATATATTTATCAAATGTTTCAGAAATTTTTCTCTGTGAAGGGCTTGATGCTTTTTGTCTGTGTTCTATGCACAGCTTAGCTAAGACACACATTTCTCAGGGATTTTAATGGAGTTTCAACATATAAGACAAAGAACTCTCTCACTTAGCAAGGCAATCCTTAAACTCCACTTATCATGTAAGTGTTTAAAAGGGTAATTTTCAAACCATTAAGGAGAACTCATGATGTTTGAGATCAACTATAAATCATTTGGTTACAAGATCTATTATTCAAATAATTATAGCTACCTAGCTACTATTGTAATGTTAATTGGATATATAGAACATTAGCTTTTAAATTTTTTATTCTCCAGACACAGAACACTAGTGTTTTCTGGTAAGCTTACTCATTTAAATAAGGTGTATTTCTCAGCTTCTCTCATCTTGAGCTCCATACTCAATCTAAAACTCAAAATTTCTGCATCAAGATATTTCCCCCTGAAGAGGGAAGAACAGAGAACCCAATACGAGGATTTGAAACACAAATACCCCAAAGCATGACCTGTTAGAGATAAAACACAACAACAACAAAAAAGAGCTAAGTACACAGTAGTTTGATCTGAAAATCAATGATCAGAAATTAAAAATACTTAACTGCTTTCTTAATACAGTCATTGTTGACAGTGACTACCCTATCATGGAACAGCATCTTGCAGGCACTCCTTCCCCTCACACTCTGCCCCAGTTCAGACTAGCCTCTTCTAAAGAATTTTGTGAAAGCCTAAACAAAATGCTCAGAATATTTTTTTCTGATCTTTTTTGAATTTTTCTGGTCTCAGAAGCAGCTCCTTGAAATGAGGTAATTTGTGCTAGAGGATGTCAGCTAAACTAACAAGGAGGACATGTGGCAGTGCCCTTCTGACACCATCAATAGTGATGGGGTTCCCCTTCTCTGTCCAGGAGTAGCACTGTTGAGGGTTTTTTCCTATTAGCTTTTACTGTTTTTGACCTGTAACTGGCAGAACCTCCAGCTTTATTAAAGGCAATCTTCTACTTAGCTTAGAAATATTTTGTAAAATAAAGAAGTCATATAAAAATAGCTTGACATCTTCTGCCTCCTTTACCATATAGATATAGTAGATGTTGGAGGACAGTTAATAGTCAAGAAAGGCAACAAAGCTTTTACAGCACTGTGCTCTACTACAGCAATGAAGGAGCTGAAGTCAAGATAGAAGAAATTGAGATTGATAAGGCCCATATATAAGAAATAATATAAAGAACATTAACTGCCCCCATCTCATTTAACACCACTGAAGTCGACACAAGATGAGAGAGAAAATGAAATAATGTACAATAATTTTAGGCATGTAGTTAGAGCCCTAATTAGAGAAGTTGAGTATCTTGATACATAACAGTTTTCAGAAGGCATCTCAGACAAAGTCACTCAGGTACTCTAGTCCTTTACTGAAGATTGTAATTGACTAAAGGAGAAAGCTACTTTTTAAATTTTTTAATCCAGAATCTAAATAAATTGTATGAAGTTGAACACCATTCAGATATTCCAATGTCCACAACAATAAAGAAGTGTGAAAGAAACATGGTGAATTTAAAACATAAAGATGAGCTAACAAAACTTAAGGCAACCTTTGGATGATATTTCTACCTGAAGTACTGTCTCATTTCTCATTTACTTAAATAAATCTCTCTTTGTCTAAGGGGAAAAAATGAAGCAACACTATATTTCTCCCACACATGCTCTGAAATTATTTGTGTTGTATACACCACACTAAAGAACTGAAATTAGTCCCATAAATTTAAACATTTTGTGGTTTTTTACTGTCATATCTTCTATCAGAGTACCGCATCGAAGTTTTTTAAAAAGAGATTGTGATTGGTAAGATGGAAGCATTCATGTTTTGTTGTTACTGCACAAACCATTCCCTACAAGCCCTATACGTTATACTCCTAGAATCCCATTTTAATTTTCCACAACCTCCGAACACATGCTACTTACTTAAAGCCTACGTATTGTGATGATGGATCAGTTTTAAACAGTGTCCACAGTTAGCTTTGAACAAAGTTGAACTTTTGCTAATACTTGTATGTACAGTTGCTGTTATAGGATTTCCACGCCCGCAGTTTAACCTATGGATAGCTGTTCCTTAGCATTTTTTGATGAAGTTGATGAGCTTAACATGTTTTCAGGGGGCACTACATAGACTAATAAAAAAGGGCCTTATTAAAAGAATTTCCCCTCCCACCAAAGCCATCCACCTTTTTTAACCAGTGAAAACACACTCAAAGTCTGTCAAAGTACTCACAAATATTCTCATTCAACGTCTGCATTGGCAGAGTTCCAGAAACCTGCAAGGTGTGCTCAAATTATACAAAAAAAGGAGCATGTTGCAATTGTTGGTATTGTCAGCGTAAAATACTTAGCATAAGGTGTATGTCTCAGAATTCAGGCTGGCATCTCTTAGCATTCAAAAGATTAAAAAGTAACTAATCTTACATGTTTTGATGAGCACACAAGTAAAGTCTTCATTATCCAAATTCAAAGCAAGAAAGACCCATTTAGCCATGAACAAGCTGCTGATCTATCAACTTCAACACCAAATATGAGCGCAGGTCCTGCAACCTTCCAAAACCCCTCTGAAATCCTAAATTTCATTTTTCCTGTAACAAAGATTAATATCCTTCAGGCTTTGGGATCTAAGTGCATTCAGATGAATGAGGTCAGCAACCACATTTGTAAGGCAAGCTGCCATAGATTAGGTTCTAAGAGACAACTGGTTTATTCAGGTTAAAAAGGGGTGATTGCCCAGAGCATTGAGTGTAAACAAAAGGGAAAAAAAATCCCTAAGGTATCTCTGGAGTGCAATACTTACTGTATTAACTTTTGAAGTCATGTATTCACTTTAACGCAGTGAAGACTCTATAGAGATTAAATTGAACAGCTTGAAAACACATTCCCAATAGCAAATATTCTAGATATTATTCATCCATGCTTACCTTTAAAGAAACAATCTTCATTGTGTACAATGGTGATCTTTTGCTTTTTCAGACAGGCAGCCCTGTGCACTTCACAGTGGTTTTCATAGAATTCTCCATCAGACCCACACACAGGTTTGTAATGTGGCTTGCAGTGCTCCATGCACAGACACTCGGCTTGGCCGGTCTTCCCATTCACAACGCAGTGTCTGCCCAGACCACAATACTTGTTTTCACATGATCCGAAATGGCCATCCTGAACAAGATACCCTTAAAAAAAAGAAAAAAAAAACAAGTTTGGATTTCATAATTACATTTTGGTTAATTGCATGCAAGATACAAAAAGGACTGATCGGAGTACATGAAGTGAGACTATGTCTTTTGTTACATCCTTGACTAATATTAAGCATAGGTCAGCCTGATGTTAAAAAAATTTAGTCTCTATCATGACTTTTATACTTTCAGTCATTGTCATAGGCTAACTGTAATTAAGAGCAAGATCTAGTAACAAGATTTACTCTTCATTAAAAAAAAAAGTAAATCGTTATTTTTTAAATGTATATTGAAGCTTGTCACCTTAAGATTGTTATGCTATTGCATCTAATAGAAAAATTCATTCTCTAGAATTAAATCATAGGATGTCTCAAATTGGAAGGGACCTATAAGGAATGAATTCATCTCTGTGCTCCTTGCAGGACTACCTAAAACTAAACCATGTGACTAATAACATCTTCCAGAAGCTCCATGAACTCTGACAGGCAGATAAAGTAGACATTCACACACTGAGACTGATACATGAGAATAACTATAGCTGAATCAGGGCTCTTCACCAGTATGGAGAATTTTTTAAAAAAACAACCAAACCTCTGTGGTGGCAATACAATGACATTTCAGGAAACAGAGCATGGAAGAGAAGGACTGATATATCAACTGAATGGTGGCTAGAAGGAGTCACATGAGTCTCTAGTGGTATTACAAATTTGGATAGCAAAGAGAGCTTTAAAAGTGCTGCTGTAGAAATACAGGCATTTGTGCTGGCCACAACTTCTGTTCCTTCTGCTCCTAAAACATGGAAATGGATTGTCTACATTAGGCTACCAAAGCCACCTGTCCACTTTCTATCCTATCTGTGCTGCTGCCACCATGTAAGATAAGTACTGTTGTCAGTAGCAGATCTCTCGGTGAAAGGGGAAGCTCAGTGCACAGTAATATTTCCTTATTATATCCTCAGTTTCCATTTTGACTGCCATAGAATAACTATGGCTTCTTGGGAAGAGAAAGGGTATGATGTGAAAATGAAAGCAGAACTGTCAATTACAATTACCAATTAAAGAGGTGTTTTGAAAACATAGTTGTGTCTTAAAATATGTGTAAAAATACTAAAACGTCTCCAAATGTGGGAGTAGACGCTGCCCTTCACAGTTATTTCATTTTATTCTCTCCCTCCATACTCCAAATATCCAGAACAAACACCTAGTATTCTAATTCCTTGCAATACTCTCCTTATCCTTGCAGCCTGGCTGAATCCACCCTTGACTAACCCATATAAAAATAGCATGAAGAAGCAAATCACAATGCATAATCTGGTAGTAATTTGGTCATATTAGATTCATTTTCCATAGTGAAGTGCTAACATGTCAATACCATAGCTTGACGCACGTTTCTTCAAGCACTGAGAATTTATGTTCTTCACTTCAGTGGCAGAAATAAAATCTCACCACTTTTTCTCTGATGACTATGGGTCTATTAGACAACCATGCTTTGATTTCTTCCTTACTCACACAGCACAAATTTTCTAGACAAATGTACTACAGAAAGCATACAACCATGAAATTTGGCTCTAATGATATGCTTTCACTATATTACTTGATAACAATTTCAGCAAAAAGTTGAGAGGACTAAATATTCACCTCAGGTGTTGTATGGCTGATATAACTACACTACACTGATTTTTATACACATGTACAGACCAGACTGATGGTGGGTTTAACTGCTCATGCACCAAAATGACTTGAAACAGGAAAACCCAATCCAACACTAGAAATTTCCCGGAAGTTTTTGAAAGTGTTTCTCCTTGTGCCAATTTATCACCACTATACACAAGCAACAGTCACTAACTGACAGAAATTAATGCAAACCGAATTTCCCTATTTCCTTATTCTAAAGCTAAGCTCAAATAAAGCTGTTCAATGTCCAAGAGTGCTTTACTGCACAGGTCATGTATTCATGTTAAAGAATCTAAGAACTTCTTTGAAGCGATGGAATTGTTACAGTTTGAGGACAAAGCACATAAACCATTATTATTTCTGCTTTCTGAATTGAAGATAAAGATCTCAGATCTCCATCTGACAACTGCTCTGAATTATTGAGAAGTGTCTGGTGACTCAAAAATGTACTGTGCTGTATGTTATGAAAAAAGAACTCATTTAAGACTTCTCTTGGGATTTCATCTTAGTACTGTAATTGAATCTGATGCCTGAATGCAAAACACCTTCTTTCAGATAAGGGAGAATAATTTGCATTATATATATTGATATTTATAATACTGATATATGTCAGCATATACCAATTATGTACAGCAATAAACAAGCAACTTTTCTGCCCTAATGAAAAACTGTATTTATTACTGAAATGTTTTATACATGTCTTCATTTTACAGCATTAACTATTCCAAAACAACACATAAATTTGCATACATGTCTGCATACGCAACTCCTTCAATTGAAGTCTGTGGTAAAATTCCCATTGACCTCAAGAGAAGCAGGATTCTTCCTCCAGATGCAATCTGAAGCCTTCAGTTAGCATTAAGTTATAGCCTTAAGTTTTAGCATGTTTAACTGGCACTGTTCTGTACTGAAAAGGAGCAGATATGTAGTGTTTCCTGTGGTTTATAGTAGATATTCAAGAAAAAACAGTTAAAAGGGTTCTCTGAAACAGTCCACCAAACAGTGGTTGGCAGATTACCAGATAACTCACAACAAAGAAATAAATAAAATCCATGCAATTCCAAACCAGGTGACAAAATGCTCACCACCATAAATTTGAACTAACTAAACATGCAGCCAATTATGAAAATGTAAACAAATCAATCAATCTAAAGAGATACTGAGAGATACAAAGAAATGAGTTTAGATATAAGCTGAAAAAACAAACGAACAACTAAAACCCAGCTTAAGTAAAACAAACTTCTGCTGTGTTTTATTGCTCGAGCCCAAATTGCAAAAATCCATGTTTGGCAAATCTTTCATTTTATTTTTTGTTTCCAAAAAAGGTACTTCCATAATTTTAATCTTGGAATAGAACTGCCACTAAGTTACAGGAATCTTGCCATTAACAAAAGAGAAACCACGTTTTAAACCAATATGGACACTTTCATGCAGCCCATTCATGAATGCCTGACTATTTCAGCCACCATCAGGAAATTGAGACTATTACTTTTCCTTCCTGGACTTATTCTTATTGGAGGTATACTTTTGATACCTGTATGATGGATGAGGTTTTTTTCAGTTTGTTGGGTTTTTTAGGGGATTTTTTTGGTTGTTTGGTTGGGTTTCTTGAATGTCAGTGTAGATAAGTCTCCTGTGATAAAACTGCTTAGGATGCAGCACCTACTGAGGATACCATCATCATCACAAACACTGATTTTTTCAAAAGGCTGTTATTCTATCTAAGCACTTAGATGTAGAAAGTAAGTTAGTCTGAGATGAACTCAAGAGTCTCACATTTAGATATAATTCAGTAATTTATTGAGAAGGTAAGCAGCACAGCATATTGAATATTAGGAGACTGAGAGCCAGTAAGTCGGGATGACAAATAATCTAGACATGAATGCAAATATTTTTCCAGCAGCTGTTATTGCTTATGGGATGATAGGCAAGTCTACATTTGTCAAATGCCACAACGCGAAAGTAGGGAACTGTGTACCCATATGAGCTGAATTTTCAGCCAAAAGATTATAATATTTACACATTTTGAGAGGATGTACAGTACTACAGCTGTACTGTATTTTGTTCCATCTGAAAGTAAGTCAGAAAACATTCAAATTATCATAGCCTTAAGTTAAAAAAACCCCCACACCTTAAGAACTATCACTAAAAATGTATTACACCCAAACAGCCAAAGCAGTCACATGGATTTTTCAGAGTCTCTGGAAATTTAAACCTCTAAACTGATACCAAATGAAAGAACA
>VZRQ01003409.1:1561806-1600562 GCA_013397975.1 Machaerirhynchus nigripectus
AAAAAGAGTTTTTTATTTTTAGAAAGTAGAGAAATGAAATTGTTTTAAGTTTTAAGAAAAAAATTAATAAATACAGTTTCAAATTGTCAGTTGGGATTCCTCCTACAGGTTTCTTATTTAATGGCTAGTTCAACAGCATCCATAGCTCAGCAAGTTGTAGGTCACACTTTGATTCATTTACAGCTGGGAATTAAGCTGATGTTTTAGCATGCAAAAGACTCACATAAATATATCCCTTATCCTTTTATCTAATCAGTTTAGAGAAATGTTGCACAAGGAAACATTGGAAATTCAGGAGAGTATGAATCTCCATGTTCTAGAGTTGGCCCTGGGCTGGAACACACACACAGGCTTTCTGTATGCTGAGCAGTCTCTCACAGACTCAGACTGTTTTCTTACTTCCCTAACAATATAATTTGCATTCGTGGCTTCTATCCTAACTTGCCGCATTACCCACATGTCACGTAAAACAAAGTGGTAGCTATTTTTCAAGACAATGCACTGATATTCGGTGTGCAAATAACTAAATGTAATTTTGGGGGTCAAAAGACCTGTGTCCCATTCCCCCATCCTGTATTTAAAACCATTCTGTAAATGCCAATTCCAGCTCTACAGCTGTGTCTTTGCTTAATACATTATCTATGAAAGGCCTAACCAAGACCATAATCCTTATTTTATTTAGTGTTCAGTATAGTCTCAGGTTTCAGTAGCAAATAAGATTGATCACCATCTACCATTAACACTCATAGGGCATTAACACTGAGCATGACCCCAGTATGAACTGTGAGAATCTGCTCATAAATATTAAAGATCTAGACTTTTCTCTATTTTTGAAATGTAGTATTTTAGTAACAGCTCTTTAACAAATTTTTATATCACTAGCAAGAACAGCTTGTAATTACATTCACTGAACATGACACTAAATCTGTACTAGTCATTATCCAGAACGCCTGATATATGAAATTCTTCAGAAATTTAGATTTTTTTATTTTGCTTAGGAACACTTTGGGCAGAGGACAAAATTTAAAGAAAAGAGTAGATGATTTGAGAGTAAGTAAAAAGTATTCAAATTTTGTCAATATAATGATTATAGTAATCAATTTCCACCACATAACAGCACGTATCTTAACAAACTAAAGACAATTAGGGGTTCAAAGATGGGAGGGTGGAAAACAAGGACAAACAAAAGCCCCACAGCCATGCAGGGGCAGGATGAGGACCTGCAGCTGCAGCCCATGGCCCTCAGCAACAGCCCCTTGCAGCTCACACCTCCCAGTCCTGCTCCCACCTGCAGGAGCAAAAGAAAATCATACACACGGCTCATCATTATCTTGCTGTGTCATGGTTTTCTTTCGGCAGCAGCCAAGTAAGCTGGAGTGCTTTATACAATAGCTTAGTCTGCCTGAGTGTAAAATAGGTTTTTGGCTGTGTCTTCTACTGGTCTCTCCTCCTTTTTTTGCTGCCTGCCCCCTCTGCCCTCAGACACACACACTTTCCTCCCCCTCCCTCCTTCCCTGTAGGGGCACTGGAAGTAATGCAAAGATTCACACCTCCCTAGAACTTGACTTGAGACCTTCTGGTGGGCTCAGTATTTATCAGTGAGGACCAACAGAAATTAACACAGGCATTATGACTGTACAGGCTTTTTTCAACCTTAAGCGTCAAACCTAAATACACTCAGGAGAATAGGGGTCTGTATTCAAATAAAGTGACTTTCTTATTGCCCTATAAAGGTAAGTTGGAACAAATTAGTAGAGAGTGACACACTTTTAAACTAAATAATAGGCAAAAGCACACTGAGAAAAAGGAGAACAAAATAATACCAAGTAATACCAAGGAGACCTGTAAATGCTGAATACCTATCTATTAACCTGAAATATTGAAACCTCCCAAAAAAGTGCATCTGTCACCCAGAAACAGTCAGGTTAGCATCTTTGTCCATATGAATCTGTTTCTCTTGCCAGCACTTAGCAGCCATCTTCAGCAAAATTCACAGAATTTAGTTTCCTCAGAAAAAAGAAAAATCGTATCATACCTCCTTTGCTTGAATGAAATTGAAGACCAGGAACAAAAAAACCACATAAGAAAATGAGGAGAAACTACAATACAACCAGAAATACATAAAATCCTCTTTTGCTTATTAGGCAGAAACATTTCCCCCTTTCCAGAGCCTTTACCTGCTCCTCTCTTGCCCTCGTAGCAAACCCTGTAAAGGCTTGCTCCACTCCAGGTGCCCACATCAGGGGGCTCAGCAGCTGCCTGGCCCTCGCCTCCTGCAATTACAAAGGCTTCCTGTGGGTTCCTGCCTCTCTAAACTTTCTTGCTCGCTCACAGGGCTATTAAACACCTGCTTTGATATCAGAGCAAACGCCTGTGACAACTCCACTGCAGAGCCTTTCCTCCAGTGAGGTGCCCTGTTCAGATTTCTGCCTGTACCAACTTCAGTTTCACCAGCCAAGTGGTGCTGGGCAGTGCTCTGGCCCTGTGCCCACACAGCAAGGTCTTGTGTGCCACCTCATAGCCCAGGGCCCTGCCAGTTCCCTCAGGTGGCAGTACCATCCTAGCAAGGACGGTTTTCATGCTCATGGGAACCAAGAAGGGGTTGCCCAGCTCTCTTTCACTACTAGGAGGTAATCCTTGGGCACAATACTAAGCCTTGTAAAAATCTCCTTCATTAATCACCCTCCTTACATCTGACCAGTGACCATCAGATTTATAAAATGGCCTGTGGGCTCCAGACATGCTTCTTGCCTTACACAGGGGGAATGGAAAATGCACACAGGTCTGACACAAACAGCTGAATAGATTTGGATTAAGAGTACTGCTGGCTGTAAGTGTAAATATAGGCTGATGTCCTTCAAGCAGTTTCAAGCCAGCAATTCATTACTTTCAATTAAATCCTTAGCTCTGATTAGCATTAACTGTGATTTTCTTCCTCACATACTGTCTTCATCTTTTGAAAAATGTTTATAATTCATTTAACATCAAACCAGTGGCAAAAAGAGTTTCTTTAACACAAAGCAGGAAACAAATTACACGTTCACCTCATCACAGATACATGGACCTTTATTCAAATGGTTGATTGCTTTTCAATTGCAGCACAGCAGGCAATCCTCTATTCTGCCAAACACATCACCCAATGTCACCAGGAGCAGGAAATGTGCATCATAGAGACAGCAGTTTTGAAAAGGTCATAGTCTGAACAACCTTTCACACATTTTAATGCTTATTTGAAATAAGGCATTCTGAATATCACAAAGGGCTAGCTTAGTTCTCAGTCAGACGAAACAACCTAAGTATTGTTTTTGTTATTCAAAAGCCAAACTGATTAGTTTTAGCAACAATGAACAAAACAATCAAAAGTTTCAGTTAAATTATTGACTGGAATTTTCCTTTTACTTAAAACTAGGAAGGCTGGATTTGGTTTCAAGAACCAAGGTTTAACTACTGTATCACACAATAAATTATTAACTGTTCCTCTTTGGCAACTTTTCACATGAAGAACAGATTTTTCCATTTTGAGCTAATAGTATAGTAAAAAGCTACTGTTTCCTTGATAGGTATATGTGGCTTTCCCTGTGATTAAATATGCTTCTATATGAAACAACATTATAAACAGAAAATTTAACTCATCCCCTGATCAAGTAGGTGTGATGAAATAGGTCATTCAATTATCCATGGTACAAACTAGTATACCATAATCCAGGTATTATTCAATTCCTGTGTTAGACATTGAAAAAATACTGGTTTTTTGGAGTTTTTAACTTCAAAGCCCTCCTTGCAGATAAAAGCTGTGATGTCTTTCTGCTACCTTCCCCAGGGACCTGTACTAGAAAAAGTAGCACACACATTGAGCAGCATTTAAACCATATGGTTAAAGTGCAGCACCATTACTGTTCAAGGAAACCTAAAAAAGAAATGTCAAGTATTTTCAGTTTTACTGATGTGAAACATGTGCCCCTAGTAAATTTTACATTGTCCATTTTTTCCGAGTTGTTACGAAGGAACTGTGGTGGGCTGACCCTGGATGGTGGGCAACTGCCCACCCAGTGGCTTGCTCTCTGTCACAGGAATTCAGAAGGAATTCAATAAGGAATTCATTCACTAATTTCCACTGGCAGGCAGATGCCCAGCCATCTTCTAGAAAACAGCAGAAGTAACAGGGCCATGTCTTAACCACCAGTATCCCCCCCCCCTGGCCCATCCTCCTTTTCCCAGCTGTTATTGCTGAGCAGAATGTTATATGGAATGGGATATCCCTTTGGCCAGTTGGGGCCAGCTCCACCAGCCATGTCTTCTCCAAGCTTCCTGCTTTCAGAGGGGCAGAGTGGAAATAGAAAAGGCCTTTATGCTGTTCAGGAATGTTCACTTATCTAAAACTCAGCACTGTCTTGGTCACCAATGAGAGTATTATGTGGGCTGCTTCCATGCCAGAAAAACCCAGTACAGGAACATTGTGGGAGCTTTGATAAAGCATTCATAATCCAGCAAAGAGCATGTGGGTGTGTGTGTTATAATCCAAACTGTCAATCAGTGGCACTTTTTAAAAAAATATATATTCAAAAGAATATCGCTATAGTTTTGTTATATGGAATTTCTCATTCAATTTCTTTTATAAAACCAGTAAGATACTAATAATTTCTACATCCTTTACATGTGTGGAATATAAATACATGAAATGTAATGGTGTAAAGATTATTAAGGTGAGTTATGATGTTTACAAGCCCTTCAGAAAGAACAGCAAAACACTGCACACTTATACGAGGACAGCTCTCAGAGACACTTAGCTAACAAACTTTGACACCAATGATGCATTTGTGGATTTCTAAAAGGAAAAAAACAAACCATCAACCGACCAAAAAAACCCCCAAAACCCTCAAAAAACCCCAACAAGACAATATACAAACAGTAAATATTTTAGAGGGAGTTTTAAAAACAATGTTTCTATAAATAATATACATATAAATGGTGAAACAATATTATTTCCCTCTGGACTTGGCTAAAAGAAAATAATCCTAATTATGCTTGAATTTTCATGACTTAATTCTGCCGTTTTAAGTAAGCTAAAAGTGATGCAGAGTCCCATGCACTGTGTATACACCTCTTATCTTTTTTTTTTTTTTCAGAGCAGTACTGATCCTATCTGCTCCATATATGCAGCAAAGTTGTGGGGTTTTTTCTAAAGATGTTAGAACTAACCCAAAATATCTACAAATATCAAAAATCACACTGAAAGCTAGGCAGTATTAAAACAGAAAGGCAAATGCTTTTCCAGACCTCTCTTAGGAGAGAATATTGCTCTATGAAAAGAAAAAAATATATGGAAAAGCAAAGTATCAAAAATTATTTTTACATCTGTGTATGTCTATTAAAAATACCTCAAAAACCAGAGATGTCCACGCAAATAAATATAAAAGTCTTTACTTTCACAGAATGCCAAAGATGATTTAGTCAAGCAATGTGACTACCAAAAAAATTTTCTGTGCTTAGACTGAAGATATTTTCTGTGAAATATAATTCCCAGGGAAAACAAAGAATAAAGCATAGTTTTCTTGCTAAACCACAGTAATACAGTTTCCAGTTTATATCCAGTAGTTTTTATAGAAATAGTTTGCTGTAGAATTGATTATTCTCTTCTAATAAATATGTGAAAGAAACTAAAGTCAAAATACAAAGTCCTATCTCCTACTTCATGGAAAATCAATCTTATGAGAAAACCACATATATCTTTATGAATGAGAAAGAATTTAGCTTTCAATGGAAAAAAAATTTAGTCAGCTATTTCAAATGTCATGTTTTTTGTTTTAGTTGATATAACTTCTGTCTAGTGACAAACTGCCCTTCTAAACATGGAAAAAATACTACTTTTTTTCTAGATAATATTAGAATTTGATAAAACCCAGCAGCATTCTACATAAGTATTAATCTAGAGCTATGGTAGTCAATAATCCTTAAGCATTTAAGAAATACAAGCTGCAGAACTAATTGTACAAAAACATAAAAGATAATTTTAAACTACTAGTTATATTAAATATTAATATATATAAAAAATTTATATCAATTATTATATTGACTATAGACTCTAGTCAATAGAGTGCTGTCCACAAGAGCATTTATAGTGATGCATAACTTCCACACACCTGGTTCAGCTGTTGCATTTCTTCCCGACAGAAAATGGCAGAAAGTTAAACCTATGGTCACCACAGCCACTAAATCCCTGGCTGCTGTTTCAGAGGCTTAGCTACTGAAGTGCAGAAACGTCTCGAATGAATGAAAATTAAGACCCTGTTACAATATTTTTTGTATATGCAATTTCTAAAAGCAAGACTGTGATGCCCATTAATGAAGTTAAATGGTTTGTTAGACATCATGCTTTCTTATGTAATTTCAAGAAAATTATGAAATGAGATACACAGATATAAATTTACTTTTTATAACTAGAGAAATAAACTTTGCCATGGGAATAACTATTTTGAGCTACTATTTTTTAATTTATTTAACTGAATTGAAAGTAATTTCAGGTCACCAAACCCTGCTTATGCTTGGCAAACCTAAATTATTAATTGCAGCAGAAATAAATATTTCATCACAAATCCTTTTAAAGCAATAATGCCTTTGTGACTAGATTTTTACAATTGTTTTTCTCATAAACAGTTTAGTTGAATGACTGAAATTATAATCCATAATATATTTTTCTTTATGCTTTAAGGCCACCTTTACAGCAGTTTGAAAACTGTCAAACAAATGTATATGAGATCTGCATGAAGTGACTCAGTTCAAAGTTCCCGGAATGATCCAGATAACTGGCTTTGTTTTACACAAAACAGTTATATCTTGACACTATACATTAATCCTTATGCACAAGCATGCCTGAATTACAGCTGTATTTTCTTTTCAATACTACATTGTAAGGTAACATTCCTATAATGCCTACATTCATTTTAAGCCATGGCAGAACTCATTTTACTGTCTTAATTTCCTTTTGTATGCAGATGAAGTAGCACAGTACTACAGTCCAGGAAAAAAAAAAAAAGTACAAATAGAAATAGGAATGACTTTTAAAGCAGTTTAATCCATAAATTGCCATAGCTGTTTCTGAAGAATTTGGGCATTAGTGTACTTTCAGTCATACTGGTTAATACAAACTTCTTGTTGCGTCTTTAAACCTATTCTTTATTACATACAAAATCTAAAACCTGCATCACTTTTTGAATGTTCAACTAAAGCTAAAAGACATTTTAATAGTATTGCTACCCATGTAATTGTAAATGAATTTCACAGAATTCTGTTAGCATTACAATTTCTAGGAAACAGCAAAACGATGGATAATGTATTTGTAAAGCTTTCTGGAGCTCTCACCGCTTTTTTGAAAAAGAGGTGGAAAGCCCATTATCTTGAAAGAATGCTATGTATTTCCTTTATAGTTATTTTTAATTTTCCTCCTGAATTTAATAGACGTTTTAAACAATATCCATCAATATATATGGCCTATATTTTTTTCAACATAACTTTATTGGAGCAATTTTTGTGTGGGTATGTATGCTTGACAATGTGCAGGTACTGAAATGCTATCTTCCTCTCTCTTCCTCATCCCCACAAGAATTATATGCCTTTCCTTCCCACATTTCCCTTCTTGAAGAGCTTGGTTGAATAGATAGAAGTCTTGACAGTAATATTCCATTCACAGGACTACCATAAGAGCACCACAAATTAACTCAGGAAGAAAAAAAAAAAAGAAGGGTTTGTGGATTCTGCATCATAGTCAAGTTGAACAGACTTTTTCCGACTGAGGCACACTTTCCTGTAACTTGATACCTGTGTGCGCTATGATAAAAGAGAAACTGATTATTTCCAAGGTAGTGATGCCAGCTGAAACAGATAAAAATGTGCAAATACTTTAGCAAAGTGTTAAGTGCACCATCTGAAGTTGTGTCAGTACCATGAAATTCCTGCAGCTAACACAGAAAGCATTCCAAGTGCTAATGACTAAACTCTTCACACTTTCAAAGTCTGAGTTATATTTGGTTTGTTTCAGTTCCTTTTTGTCCCCCCCTTCTAAGTGGACTATTTGCCATTTTATTTTGGCATTTGCTTAACTTGAGTACTGTAAAAATGAGAAGTCATGCTGGAGGGTTTTTTGTATCTCTATAATTTCTGTTTACTGAAATCAAGGAAGCATCATTTTACAGTACAGACATTAACAAATAGCTCATGAGTGATCTTAGACCTTCACTGTTATGAAAGTAGCATGAATTACCTGTGTTCTTTGAATTCATGCATGGTGAACAGCAGATTTTTTAAACAGTACAGACAGCGAGGTAAGTTCATACCGAACAAATGTGTAACAAAACAACTGACAAAAAGTGTTTAGTAAATAGAGTGATTTTTCTAACCTTATTATTATTTATTAATATTGTGTGCTAATAAAAAGGAAAAATCTTTTTTAATAATTTCTCAGGGATTATTTACTGTTTTTTATTTTAGAATAATGTGCAATCTCATAACAATATCCAACAGACACCTTTAAAAGACAATGCACACCATAAGAAACAGCAGATGAAAAAAGTATTACTTTTTTTCCAAATTTTCAGTTCAGTTCCTAGAATCTATTGGTCAACAGCAAGGGCCATACTCCTCACATCTGAATTCATAGTTAAGATAATTCCGGCTACCTTCAGTTTTTTATTTATTCTAATATATGAGAGGGAGGAAGAATCTTCAGTCCAGTTTAGAATTCTACAGGGATAATGACCAGCTTAGAAAAAACAGTCAGCGTAATGCTTTTAAAAACCAGTTTGGCATAGAACCATTGAATCATTAAGGTTAGAAAAGACCTTTAAGATCATTTGAGCCCAACTGTTAACCCCACAGTGCCATCTTCACCAATAAACCATGTCCTTAAGTGCCACATCTATATGTTTTTTGAACGCTTTCAGATATGTTGACTCTACCTCTTCCCTGGACAGCTTGTTCCAATGCCTGACCACCCTTCCAGTGAAGTAATTTTCTCTAATATCCAGTCTAATACACACACACATTGATGCAACTTGAAGCCTTTTCCTCTTGTCCTTTTGCTTGTTACTTGGAAGAAACCAATCCCCATTTACAACCTTCTTTCAGGCAGTTTTAGAGAGTGATAAGGTCCCTCCCGAACCTCCCTTCCTCCAGGCTACACAACCCCAGCTCTCTCAGCCAGTTCTCATCAGACTTGTGCTCCACTGCCCTTTTCTGGACACACTGCAGAATCTCAAAGTCTTTCTTGTAGTGAGGGGCTCAAAACTAAACGTAGGACTTGAGGTGTGGCCTCACCAGTGCTGAATCTGGGGGGATGATCACTGCCCTGGTTCTGCTGGGCACACTATTCTTGATCCAAGGCAAGATGCCACCGGACGTCTTGGCCACCTGGTCACATGCTGGCTCATGTTCAGCTACCTGACAACCAGGACCCCCAGGTCTTTTTCCAATGGGCATTTTTCCAGTCACTCTGCCACAAGCCTGTAGCACTGAATGGGGTTGTTGTGACACAAGCACAGGACGCAGCACCTGGCCTTTTTGAGTCTCAGCCCATACAATTGGCCTTGGCCCATCAATCCAGCCTGTCCAGATCCCTCCGCAGAGCCTTCCTGCCCTCCAGCAGATCAACACTCTCACCCTGACTGAGGTGTCATCTGCAGCCTGACTGAGGATGCACTCAATGCCCTCATCCAGATCATCAATAAAGATATTAAACAGGACTAGGCCAAATACCGAGCTCTGAGGATTCCCACTAGTGACCAACCCACCAGCTGGATGCAACTCCGTTCACCATCACTCTCCAGGCCTGGCCATCCAGCCAGTTCTTTACCCAGTTAAGGATACACCTGTCCAAGCCATGGGAAGCCAGTTTTCCAGTCATGAACTTAGGTTTGATGGAAGACACAAAGACAGGAAAAAAGTTAATGAAAGACCTTAAGCATGTGATTTTGGTTCCTAAGTTCACATCTAAGGAAATACAAAAAACACAGGCAAAAAAATAGTAGATCTTCAGGTTTCTTTTGTTTACTTGATTCAGCCAAACCATTTGGAAAAAAGACATGTCTGTGTTATGAACTCAAATGTGTTAGTAATCTGCATATCCACCATGACTTGTTTTCAATACCAGGTTATTGGAAGTGTTTTCCAATGGTAAGAATATCCTTCTATGTATATGACACACCATTCCTTGGCCAATGACTTAAACATAAGAAGGGGGAAATAACTGAAGACAAAACCATCAACCATTCATATTTTAACCTGCTGTTATTTGAAACATTTATTTGTCAGACTTCTATTGAACTCTCCACTTCAGTTATTCAAAGGTTCTGTATGGACTTGATTTAAGCATTCAGCGACCATGCAGAAAATAGTTCAACTGCTGATTTTTCTAAGAAAATGAGAAAGCTAATAAGGTAACCAGTTTTCAACACAGAATAAAACCCAGAAGCCTTGTATTAAACTATAATGTTTTTCCTCCTCAGTACAAATATAAATAAATAAAAAAAATTTCCAGTGTAAAGTAAAGCAACGATGTGTGTGTTCTTTACTGCTTCTCCACCACAGCCTTAGTTTACCTATCTTCCCTAATATATTCCATGAAAATCCAATGTGGCATTCATTAAGTTAGGTGTAAATTCTGGGCCTTGAATAGCCTGAACCCCTACACCAAGTAAAAAAAAAAAAAATAAATAAAAAAAAAATCATAAGAGATTTGGAAAGAGCAGTAGGAACTGTTTCTTGAGATTATGAAATTTTGTAATCAAGATGAACTCCCTCAAGCATGGAAGTTCTTAAAAGAAACACTAGTGACTAGGACTGGAATGTGCAAAAAGACTATCATTTCTACATTCCCTCTAGAATAAGAGCAAGATTAGAAAATAGTCATCTAAACAAACTCCGTTTATTTTTCTGTTACGACTGTTGAACTATTCTGAAACCATCTTGCTGAAAAAGTAGTTTCCCTGAAGAACAGATGTAAAAACAAAGCAGAAAAGCTAAATCTAACAGGCCAGATTATTCTAACAGAAATAAGAGGAAAATAGGTACTCTGTAGACCCTAAGTTGAAGTAGAAAACAGTGGAATACCCCAAGGCCATGACAATTCAAGTGTTAAATAAAACTATGAAATGAAATAAAATGAAATCTAAAGTGAAATCTAAACTCTAAGAGACAGCATTGCAAGTTTGCATAAAATAATGCATAATTCATCTCATATAATGTCTCATAAAATGAACTCAAAATAGCATTAAAAACTAGATAAACTTTAATACTTGTGCTGACACAGACTTTCAAAGATAAACATCAACAAAATCTGAGGCTAAACTGAAAAAATGTGTTTTATGAATAGGTCTGATAACATCTATCATCAGGCATATAACTATATATCCTTATGTTAGTATACATATCTAACTGTTTTATAAACTGTGAATTCCAAGCTATTACACAACTGAATTTATGAAATATTGACATGCACTGTGTTGTGAGTACAAAATATATAGCAACGTGTGTAATTCTGAAGAAGAGAAAACAAAGGAAAGTACACGAGGTGAAAAGAGCTGTTATTGAGAGCTATTTTTCAAGAATGTTGTAATATAATACATAGCTTGTGCTTAAACAGGGATGCTTAAAGAGCAAAGGACACTTGCATTCTGTACTAGAAAAGGTAAGATATTATTCTGGAACTCTTTGATTGCTTTTCCTAATACTGCTATTCTTTCTGAGAAATAAAATGGAAATGTATAAGGGTTAAAAGAAATTATTTCCCTCTCACTCCTCAAGAAACAGCTGCTTTATTGCTGTGACTCTCACGCATTCTTACAGTTAAAAAACATATAGTGGATCTTTTGGGGGAAATAAGGTGTTCCGGCCTAACATTTGCTTTTCCTTCCCTCCAAAAACTTTCTTCCCTTTCTACTATCTTCTCATTTTTTCCAGTGACAGAGAAAATACTCTCTTTCTGAGATTCACAATTTACAAACACCTACACCTTTATGGTTAGTCAATCAAAGCTTGCTTAACGTGAAAAGCTTTGGCAGGTGGCTTTATTATTCTCTATTTATTTCTTTTTACCTCTGTGGCAGCACAATAATGAAATCCATGATTATGGGATTCTGGACGTTGTGACAAAAAGTCATACTTCTATTTGAGTCCACCTAGGCCAACCTGTCTGACTTACACTCTTACAAACAATGCATTATCGGATGAATTTCAAAATATGTTTTGTATTCCTGCCATGTGAGAAATTAATAGCTTGTGAACATCATATATGTAAGAACTATATGGAGATGAGAAACGGATTACCACAACTCTAAACATTAAAAAGTGATGCGTAACAAAGTAGGATGCATATGGATTTGTTTGAAAGAAGACTAGCTTCAGAATGAGCTGATGATTTGGAGTCAAATGATCTGTTCATAGAGAAGAGGAAACATTCAAGCTTAATAAGAATTACTATTTCTCTGTACAAAACTCCACTTTAAAACTGTCTATTTATGCATTTAAGTTGTGATCAGATTCAGTTTCTTTTTTGAGTATTTCTGAGGGATGAAAAGGTAAACTGCAAAACCTGATTGAGACCACATTAATGTCAACAGTTAACATGAACAAACCACTGATCATTAAATAGTTCCTGAGAATAAAAGCAGTTTTAAATACACAGAACACAAAGATCCTTTCAAGAAGCAGTGAGCAGATTTTGCATACAGATCTTTGTTTCTATGAAAGGGGCACAAATTTGAGGGGAGGTGTCATTGCTCATTTATTCTAGTTCAAGAAGAAAAGTCAGTCAGTTTCCAAAATTCTCCCCAAAAAATCTCTTGTGTGAGATACCAGGAACTGTGCAAAAGGAGGGTGCATCCACCATCACATACATTCCTACAGTAGACACAGTTTACTTTCTTTTCACAAATATGGTTTAAATTTTGATCAGAAGATCATCCTAATTAAATCATTCTGAAATCAAAATATTAGAATAAATTGATACAAATGGACTTGTAGGCATTTCAAAAGCACTTCAAGTAAATCTAGTACTTCTGTCACTACATAGGAAATCTAAAATCTTTTCACATTTTCAATTATTAAGTCCAGAATTCCAATACTTTTTATTTGGGTATAAAATGCTGCTGTATCTGTGTGATGTAACAAAACTAGAAAAAAATTTGAAGTGATATTTTAGCATTAAAAAACCCCCAAACCCCCAGTAATATATAAATTATTCTTGTGCACGTAAGGGACTTCTCATTATTAAGTCAACCTTTTTTGACATATTCTCATATATTCTTCTTTAAACCCGAAGGGAAGAAACATCATACTTCACCAACTTTAATTAGTTGGTATATTCATCAGGCATATACAGTCTCTGAATAATAGTGTTTTTGCCAGCTTCAAGTGAGCAACATGCCAAAGCTGTAAAATAGTTTTGTCTACAAGGTATTGCTAAGCACCTAGAATATTTTTTACCATGTCCCCCCATACATGGTAGGATAATCCTGTAAATAATTCTATGCGTTAGAGGTAAACTTTAGAGTAATTGTTAATAAAATTAGCAACTACTCAATGTGAAAACAGGTATAAGAAACTGATCTTAAAAAAGAAGTAACGGAAAAGGTGAGGAAGAATATAGTGTATTATTTTAAAAGGCTCAAGCACATCTTTAATAGTAAAGCTAAATATTTCATTAGGCAAAGTCAACCTGTAATGTAAAAAACATTTTGCTGTACTACAGTTGCCCTCATGCTGTGCTTGCTAGGATTCTTATGAATCTGGTCTATGTAATATATGACAAGTGATTCAATAAAGTCAAAATTGAACTTGTAAGGAAGATATATATTGCACTCAGCAACATGAAAGAATAACCAAACTCTGTCCAAAAATCAACTCTTCCTTTTCATTGGCATTCTGATAAAGAACATTACAAAAATCGTTATGTTGTTTTATGCTTTTGTCAAGTATTTTATAAAACCAAAGGAAATTGACTAAATTATTAAGGAATAAAGAATCCTGGTAAACAGATAAGGATAAATACAGTTTTCTTCTAGAGAGAACTTCACTTTCATATTTTCAAGTCACACTGCAAGTTTTCCTGCACGTGATAAAATCACAAAATACAGCAAAAGTCATCTCAGTTGCTTTCTTTACTATTCAGTACACTGCAGGGTCACAGAGGAATTTAAAATGCACTACTAAGCATTTTGATGCTAAGGATACTAAGAGAATAATGATCATATGGAATGAAGCTGACTGGAAACACTGTTCTAGCAAAAATCAGATAATGTAACACAGATTTTTATTAGAGAATATAAATTTGGTGGAAAAAATTCTCTATGGGAAGATATTCACTTGAAAAAATTGACCAGGTAAAATGGTTGAGACTGCAATAGACAGTAGATTTTTGCTGAGGGGACAGGATACTGAAACAGCTCACATTTAAAATACTTGAAGGCAATAAAATTTACTGAGGGTAAACAGCCCCTCAGCTCTGAACAAACTGCAATTCCGAGAAGTCTCAATTCGCTGTCACTATAAAATTTTGATTCACTTCTGAAACAGAACAGGACAATGAACTTCAGTCAAAAATTTGTCCAAGCTTGAGTATACTTTCGATTTACCCCATATTGGGAAAGCCTTCACCATTTGTCTCTGATACAGTGCAGTACTGTACTGTAAAGTAAAAAAGTTCCCTTCACAGCTTTTCATCAGTACTATTCACAGTAATGGTACTCAGTAGTATAAAGCTTCTTAACCCACCTAGAGTTAAGATTTAACTATATAAAAATCTGACAACACAGAGTACAGAAGTCTTATAATCTGTTCAGAGACCTCCTCTCTTCCATCCTCCTGGAGTGAAACAAGTATTCTTTCTGGTGTAATTTCAGAAAAGGAAAATGATGAATACTACTTATTCTGCACTAGTACTCACGCACATCTCTCCTCTACTGTCATTTGAAACACTTCAGAACAGAATTTTGTCTTGTTACTTCTAAAGTACAAAACCTAGAACTTCTTTCTTTTCATTTTTTTCCATTTCTACTACTCCAACTTTAAATAATTATATCTTCTGAATGCCTCCTGCTATTTCTTCTGACATAAATTTTTAAAAAAGTACAAAATGTCCTCACTCACCCAATGATAATGTTCATATTCATTTGCTGAATTCTAGTAAAGCTAAGAAGGAATTATTATTATATAGTTTTGTTCCCTGCAGAATACCATATGACTGGAGCTGTTTTTACACAGCAATGCTCCTATAAACAACATATTAACACCACAGAATAATGGTGATGCCTCATAAACAATGCAATGTTATTACAAAGGCACCGTATGCAAACGTACACGGGATGACTTTCTATAAAATTTATTTCATATAGCCAAGCTTCATTTAATATAAACCAGTCAGAAGGCAAATGTAAGCCACGTTAATGAGAACCTATTTCTCTAAACTCTAGGCACTCTCCTGGTCACTGCAGTGAAACAAAGCAATTCACACCACTTTGTGCATCAACAGAAAACTACCCATGCAGGTCACCCATTGCTCCAAGGATGAGGTAGAAGCCTAAGGGGAAAGACAAGCATATTACCTGCTGTTGGCTAATGACTAATTTGAATTAGGTGTTCAAAGCCCACAAGATTCAGTCCTGAGATATTTGAACCAAAATGAGCGTTGAGGTCCACATAAATTCTCGCATAAGTGTTACGATTCAATGTCTCAGACACTTTTCTGTTTACACCCTGAGTACTCTTTACACCACATCTGAGGTGTTCTCTGTGGAAGACACTCAGTCTTCCCTCTGCAGAAAAATTTTTATGATCCACTTTGTTTTCTTCTATCTCTTTAATGAACTTACATAATTTTCTGATTGAGGAAATGACAATCATTTGGCTCTATCTAATAAGAATTAAAAATAAAGGCTATAGATTGCTCTTTGAGCCATCAGCCTAATGAAACTTGTTTTACCACAGATTTGTCTTCTCTCAGCTTTGCCTTTGCTTTTTATTTTTCCTTGCCCCAAAATTTTCTCATTTTTTACAGTGAATCCATGTCTCCTATAACATGCTACCAGATAAAAGTCAGAGTATGGTGAATAGACCAGATAGACAAACCAACTGACATGCCAGCATGTATGTAGAGGTTAGCCTGGCATTACTGACGTGCAGCACATATTGAAAACATCTTCTTTTCACTCTGTGAGATACTGATTAAGTAGTTAATTTTGCAAAGTTGTTGACCTGGACAAACATGGTAGAATATATTTCTAAAACTACAATTTCTGTTTCCAAGTTGACTCAAACTGATCAATACGCTTGAAAAATTATTATGAGAGGACTGACAGGAGGAAAAAAAGGAAAATATTACTCAGATGACTCTATAAGCTTCCTTTCCTAAAGAACCCAGACTATAAAAGAAGAAAAATAAAAATGTAAGGAATAAAATGGTAGCTAATAAGTACTAATAACTACGTACTGACTAGGAATTACTTAATTTACCTTTGGACATAGCTGATAGTTAAGGTAAGAAAACAACTTACATGAAGTAGAATAATCATCAAATTTATGAAAGTGAGAGAATTTCAAAATAAATTTAATGTTACCTAAAATTCATTCAGCAGTTAAACTCCTTGTGATAGGTCTGTAAGACATCTTTTAACGAAACACATTCCTGGTGCTATTAAATAGTTTCACTGTAGTCATCAAGGGCAGTCAATACCTTATAAATGCAAAATGAGCTCACTTCAACATTGCCACTGGATTTGTTTGCCTATTTGACTGGTAGCTGTATTCACTAGTGCATAAATTTTCTTGTCATTTTTCTTATTGTTAATCAACTGCAACATCTTTTAAATTATATATTTAAAGAATATGAACTATCTTTTAAATAGCCACAAATTCCATATTTAAAATAAATTCTTAAATTTTACAGACATTTGTACACTTGTTCACTTCAGGTGTGAGAAGGTCAGAGCGACAAAACTACAAACCTCTTAAATATGCAATCCTCTTAAAATTAATTTCTGTCTGTAACTCGTACTTGAATCACAGATGACTTCTGTGACAATGTTCATGTTATACATATTAATATAGCAGTACAACAACATGAAGATCTCATGTTCTAAACACTGACATCAGACTTTTGAAGCCTGAAATTGCAGATAGGTTAAATTTGCTGAAAGCTGTACTAAAAGTCATGTGCTAGCCTGAAATTTCCTTCATCCAACTTTCAGATTCCTCAGCACACCAACACAAAACACTCCAACATAAAACACTCCCAATCTTCTCACTTTCTCCTCAGGGCTAGAAGTGTCCGTTTTTCTCTGTGGTCCTATCATAACCAGGCTTAGGGGCGTATCTCTGTTCTATAATCACAGTGAGATTAACACTCTACCTATGTAAAGACACAGAAGCAAATCCAGAGTTATCAGGGTAAATGACAGAATGCAGAGACGTGACACCTAAAATATTGTTTCAGTGAGGTGAAAAAATGCCAGTTTTGCCTCCTTTCATTCTTAATTTTCTTTTTTTTTCAGAGCCTAGAAAATGTGGTAGCAGACAGACTTTTCAGACTGCTGCCCATAGTTGTGAGATGCATCAGTGCACTGAACACTTTAAGTAAATCACCATCAACATCACAGTAGCCATGTTACTGAGGAGTGTAAGGTCCTGTTGTTCCTAATAATGAGGATACATTTTTGCTGCATGCTACCTTGCAATGACTTTGGCTACGTAAAGGCTCAGTGGATTTCGGAAATGAGAATGTTTCCTTTGATAGGTTGCAATTTCTTATTTAAAATGCCCTAACTAGGAATACTGAGCTCATGTTTCTGTTGAAAACTTACCTAAAGAATTCCCAGTATGTATTAAGGATGCTCCAGTTCTCAAGTTTCAGGGACTTTAAAATAAAACTAATTTTTTTGTGCAGTAAGGAGATAATGTAAAAATGGGGGTTTTTTTCTTCTTTTGTGGTTTTATTTCATTTAGTTTTAAGCATATGTACTTTTCATGATACAGTGTACTTACATTTTCACTATGTTTCATTAAGGAAAAAAAACCCCAAACATTTCGTTAAAAAAAACCAGCACTGACACTCAAGGCATATGCCTCTCAAATAATTTTGTCTTCTATGGACAGTGTAGGTAGATGGGGGATGGAAGGAAAATGACTGCTAGCATAGAAGAAAAAGCATAAATTCCTATTAACTAGAAAATGTGGCATAGAAAGTTCATTTCCTATTTTGGTGGATAATGTGACCAGCTCCCAGAAAAAAAAAAAAAAAAAAGAATTAGTACAATTTAAACACACATTAACTATTGAAATGAAAGTTTTTCTTATTTGCATAATATCCATTCCAAGTTTAGCTATAAGAAATTATATAAAATGAGATTTGCAAAGAAAATCACTGCTCTCAGATCTTCAATTTTTCCCACTGCTTTTTGTACTACTGAAACTTCTAATACCCATAGATACAGATATGCTTCAGAAACCGGGTTGTCTAAGGTATGAGGTCTGGTGACTTCTTTTGCATTTCTCCCTTTGTCCCTAAACCTTGGAGACTAGGTAAATGAAACTCTGGTGTTGTTTTGGTTTTACTTGTTTATGCTCTTTTTAAAACTGTCTAAAAATACACTCAAGGTATACAGATAATGTTGACCAGCATTAAGCCAACAGGAGCATTGTGCTAATTTGCTCTGCATTCACTGAACCAACATATGCTATATGCTCTGAAAGTAATTGGTTTTCAGTTCTTATAGCTGTCTCCCTAAAGTAAAGAACATAATGATAAATTGCTAGAAATATAGTAATATTTACAACCCCTGAGATCGAATGCAAATACGCAGCATACAAATTCCTTATTATTAGACTCTTGGCACTGCTTTGTGTCAATATCATTACTGCATCTCCAAGAATTCCTTTAATGTTCTGAGTCTTTCCTCCCCTATCTGCGTCCTCTATTGCAGCTGCCAGTTGTATTCGTTTTGGGGGGTTTTTTGTTGTCTATAAATGTACTTCATAAACTAAACTCTGAAAGAGAGAGGCTGATACAGACTGTTGTTGCCTGATTGTTAACAGAGAAATTCACATCAAAACTTGAACTGCGATCAGCCTGAGTTCTGTCATCTTCCAGCAGAATTCCAATTTTAACCTTAGATGGTTTGGGGACACATAAAAATTGCCTCTCTTCTCTACCATAGAGCGCTACATTCCAGAACAACAGAAATATTGAAATAGATTTCTCCTACGGAAATGAAAAATAAACAAATGTGAGATTCATTTCTTCAAGTTGAAGGCTGTTTGTCATGTTAGGCAACCTCAATATGAATGCAATCATCTTCCTGCCTATTGGCATAAATCTAGTTCTTCTTTTGTACATTCACCTGCAGATTGAACACTAGATTCACTGAAAATGTAATACCTTAAGCATATAGTCTTGATTACCTAAGTTTGTTAACATCTGTTGTTCATGTTCCTAAACTTCCAATATGTCATTCTTTTTCCTCTCAAGCAGAAACTAGTGATTCCCAGGCAAAATTACAAATAATGTCACCAAATATTGTAACTTTTACCACTGACAGGCAGCTAAAGCTGTAATATGAATGTTTAACAATAGCAGAGGCATTTTCTATTGTAATTAAACATTTCAGCCATGTTCAGCTGAGTCAAGTAAGACAATTTTAAGTAACTAGAGATGTCTTCCTCAAGATCAAAGCTAGATTTTTAAAATTTACTTTTTGGCTTTTTTTTTAAATTTCTGAATAATGAGACCACACCAGCTTTAGACTCTATGTGGGTTTATTCATGCTAGGTTGACTTTTTAATGATTAACTTCTATCTCGTATACTACTTTTGTTCTGTCTAACTTAACATTGTCTCCTTTAAACAAGGAAATATTAAATAGAATTGCCACCCAGTAGACTTGCTGTAGATAAACAATAGAAAATCCCTGAACAGATTAGTGGTTTGCAAATGTTTTAATGGTTTCCTCTGAGACAAAAGTCCAGACTCCTTTAATGCAAGCAAGGATTACACATGTAATCTCACACTGGGGCTAGCTCTCCAGTTCAAAAATTCTCCTACCAAACCAGCAAAACATCTGTTAGGTACAGAAGAATATGACTTCTGACCTACCTTGTGTGTGTAAGTCAGTAGGGTGCTTTGTATATTCGATATATAAGGAAATACCATGAGAAAAGCTGACAGATAAAAGTACGGAAGTCCGCAGATTAAAACTCTGGAGGACATTAAATATGTACAGTCAAGGTCTGTGCAGCCATTTAATTTTTTCAGAGATACAAGATTTCTCTATGAAAATCTGGTTTGATGTGCTTCATGTAAAATATGTATGGTCATTTAGTGCCAAAAAGAAAGACACAGAAAGTCAGTAACTTTAGTAGAAATTGGAGCATGAAGTAGCTACAGAAGAGTACTGCATGGGCTAAAACTAATTTCTGTCTTTTTGACTACTAGATTCTAATACAGATGTTTAGATCATCCATACATGAGGGAATCTTCAGTACACAGATACATGTGGAATGCTATAAATTGATATCACCTGCATCAGCCAAATGAGTTAGCATTCAAGAGCATATTAGGTTAGAGGAATTAAATTAATTGTGGCAGCTCATATGTGTGAAGGAAGCTCAGTGGTTGTTCTGCTGCCTAAAAGTTTTTTTGTTGCTCTTTCATGGTATTTTTTTAAGGCTACAGGATGGCAGCCACTAAAACACAAAATATATCAGTTGCTTCATGAACTCAACATCATAGACTTTAGAGTAAGTTCTTGTCAGGCCTGGTTGGCAAATAAGTCATCTAAGGCTGAATTAAAATTAAAAAAGGTATCTGCTAAACTACAGGGTTAAATTGTATCGCACAGTCTTGCCCATCTTACTTAGCTGCCTTGTGATCTAACTTCAATAGTAAAATCAGTAGGATCTGACTCAAACTTAGATCTTTCACACCCTAGAAGAGCATATTAACTTCTACATGACAAGAGCATAACCTTCATCTCAGAAAGTGACATTTATAGGCTCTAGTTTATGTTTCTTTTCTTGCCTGATTGTATAANTCCTGCCCAGTGTTGGTTGGGGATGGGGGTGGCAAGTCCTGCTCAGTAAGCTACTCAGAACCTGTAGCTGTAGTCATTTATAGGCTCTAGTTTATGCTTCTTTTCTTGCCTGATTGTATAATCAGATCACTACAAATGTATCTTTATTTATTTTTAATTACAACCATAAAATTAAACTTTTCCACCCAGATTAATCAGATTTTTACTTATCTGTGGATGGTTTACAATTCTCACATCTATCTCACTGATGTTTTATTCTATCAAATATTTTTGGTCTCTCACTGCTGCACCTAAACTGGTTGTTGTATTTGACATCATAAATCAAAGACATTAAAATATTTCAAGTCCAGCCAAGCTGGAAGGATTAGTCGCTCAAATAACTACTGTAGTGAAAAAATATTAATATTTTTCCAAATACACAACAATAATTGTAATGACTACTTGATCTCCCATTGTAAATTTAAGTAGTACTTTTCATAGGTCTTGCCCTAATTTAAAGAAATATAAATAAATCTGTAGTGCATATTATCCTCTGCTACTAGTATGTACCATAATTTGTATGCACATACAATTTTAGCTCATGACAATACAGCTTTTGTTATTAGGTCTTTTCTGGAAGTCTTTGACAAGTTATGCTACTCGAGGCAGCAAAATAGATCTAAACCACATTATTTGCTCAGATTTTAAAAATTGAGTGTACACATAAAAATTCCATTGGGCACCATTGATAACTTCCCCCCACCAGCAATTTAGATCTTAGCTTTTGCTTTTGAAATGTTGCAGCAAAGGAAGATAATTTCTTTTTCTGAATAGGGTTTACGTACAGAATACAAACATCAGGTTAACCCTTACAGAGATGCTTGAAAATCTATACGCACAGAACTTTTCCTCAGAAAGCTTCCACAGGAACATAAATTATGTTTCCCCTTTAAATCTCTTTCACATTTATAGGAAGATGACTTTTGCTTAAGTTTCCTAAGGAAAGTCATCCTGTAACCTAGGTCTCATCTATTAACAATCATGTTTTCATGTCATTTAGTATCTTTTTGATTTGCAACACTGTGTCAAAAGCAACAGGCAGTACAAAACTGTCTTTTCAGCAGTGTCAATAGGGGTGTAAGTTCACCAGTCATTTAGCATACAAAAAGCAGTTTCTGCACATTCTAATTACTTTTTAGAAGTTTTCCAGCCCTTTGATGTTGAAATGATTTTATTCAATATAAAATTTATGTGTCCAAACAATAAGCTCAGAAAACTGAGTTACAATAATTAAATTCAAATGCATTATTTCCTTAACTTGAATCATCTTTTCAAAGATTTATTTTTTTAGTCTGTTAGTCAGCTGTTAAAACTTTAAAACTTTTCACAACTGTTAAAAATGTTGTTTAAAAAAAGGAGAAAGTTTTCTAGCTTCTCTTTATTACATTCAAGCACCAAAGGTTGCTTGGGTTTACGGGCTTTTATTCAATTATTTTAAACACGATTTTCATTGTACTGTTCTAAACTTTATAAATTATTAAAGAAGAGAGAAATAAAGAAAAGGAAAGGAAAAGAAGGTTTGCTCGTTTGGCATATAATTGTGAGGTTTTGCATTTCTTATAATAGAAGGTCTTCACAGCAATGAACCAATTTTCATTTGTATTAATTTTCCTTGTATTTTACTTTAATAAAATTTTTACTTATATAGGAAAAAAATGCAAATGTATCAAAAAGGTAAAAGTGCTACTGATTTTAGCTCATAGGTTCATCCAGAAATGTTTTATGTCATTTTAAGTACGCTGCAAACCATTTTGGCAATAAATTGACTTTTGAGGTTCTAAAAACTTATATGAAATGTGAACCACAGAAGCACAGAATGCATTTTTGCTGCACTGTATAATTTATGCCAAATCTCTTCAGTGTGATAACACCACACTGGAAAAGCTCAGTCCAAATTCCATCTTGAAATTCACAACTAAAGCATATGGAGCACGTTATTTTAAACACAATTACTACAAAAGAGAGAGTCAAGCATTTTTGATATCCCTTTAAGACATTTGTATGTAAATTTGCATGTCAAACACACGGTTCTCTGTACCAAGCAATTGGCCAACACATTTTTATGTTTGAAGAAATACCAGTGACTATTCAGACTACCTTTTAAGCAAAAAGCTAGTCAAAAAGTATTACTCCATTGAAGGCCAAAAATTATACTTTGATTTTTCTAATACCTAGCTTGTAACATACATATTTCTGGGTTTAGAAGTGTGCAGGTAAAACATATTCTGCTAAACCTTGTAGTTGTATAGCTGAAGGGAAGAAGCAGATCAAATCCAAATGTATTGCCTATTTTCTGTTATCTGAATAATGTAAAGCCTGCAAACTGGTTATCAATTTTTCAGATAACATAAAATAGAATGGTTTATTTTTTCATTATATGAATTTCATTATTTAGTAGAAGAAAATGACTGGTCTATTATTTATCATTTGCTGCTTATTTATTTAGTATAGAAGTAGCCAAACATTTTCGACCCAACAGCCAAAAAAAACCAGTCTGATATTGTTCAAGATGACATTCTTTCTAACTCCAGAAAAACATGTCAAAATGTAAAAGGTGAACAAAAAAAGAACAAGACATAGCCTGTTCTCCTGCTCTCAGGATAACAAAAAAACAGAATCAATCAAGCAGAAACCCACAAGGAAACAAATATTACGAAACTATGGAATGATTAGTAGTGAGAAAATAGTAATGAGAGGAATGCACCAAAACTAAGGCATTTCTGTGTGCCTTGTAAAGCTGAGTGGAAAAATTCTACATATCTAAAATATTTCTAATTTTACATTGCAAAACTGGCTTTCCGTTTCTGTTTTACGCATGACATGACAAAGTTTCAGAAATCAATACATAAGCACTGGCATTGAAATGAATACAATGTGTATTTCAAGCCCTTGATCATGAATCTGTGGAAAGACAAACAGACTAAAGGCTCTAACAAATTCAATTCATGTAATATGGATTTCAGTTCCTGCTTCTGAAAGGCCTACCTCATCACACAGAGTTCTTGGGAACAAAAGAAACACTTATAACTGATGGCATACAGATAACGTAAATAAAGGTCGTTTTCAGTAGCTGGCTGTATTGCATATACACTCCATAACTTTGATAGAACCAAATATTAATATGGCATGAGTACTCCTTCAAATGAGAGTATGCACATCCTATAGACAGTTTTAAACTTAACATTATTCTTGCAGCGTGTGCTCTTGTATGTTGTGGCTGATAAACTGCTATTGTTTATTTTTTATTTAGACAGTAACATATTTAGCCCCTAGGTTCTCCTGCTTACTGAGTTAAAGAAAAGCTTTCCTCTCTGTTTATTTGTTAAGTGGAAAATCTTACATTTCACAAAGTAGCATTACCACAATCCACCCTGTAACTAAAGTCAGCTTCTCTGGGCTTCTATACCATCTCAAATTGGAAAACATTCAGGACAGAATAAATAGTTAGGTGTCTGTTACCTTTCTTTGTATGCATAATGTGATTCACCCACTCAATGTAAAGCTCACTAGGGCTCACAAGTCCTCAGTCAAAGACCAAGGAAAAATAAGGACACAATTAGCTAAGTTGGTTCTAAGGTAGACCAGGCCACTTTTTCTGGCATCATTCTCAAAATGAGAGAGAAAAGCTGGATACCAGTGAACCAACTTAGTTAACTCCATCTGCTGTTGGAAGACAACAGGATTTTTTTGGTCCCTGTTTTTGCGTTAAGCACAACCCACCTCTTCTACCTCAGTTTAATCAATGGATGTAGAATTTTTCTGTACAAAGAAAGTAAGGGCATTTTCATGAACTGAATCACTCTGAAAAGAGATACAAATTTCTAAATGACTGATCTCTGCCCAATATTTCCTAAAGCATAAGGGAGTATTTTGTAAATGTATTGCTAAGATACTTTCAAGGTACTCTGAAAAGGATTTTTTTTCTGCATTTTAAATCTTTCAGAATTAAGTGTTCTGATTTAAGTATCTGTCTGCCATTAAAATCAAGCACACCTGCAGAATCCCACTGAAGTCAATCAAATTCAATATATTCAATAAGAATCTACCAGTAGAGAATGTTTTTGACCCAATGGCCTGCAAAAGGTGATTGCATACTAATTAGGAAAATCCTCATATTCAAAATTAGGGGTCTTTTTAGATTCCATCAATTAATTTTTAGACCATTTAAAAATCAGTAATCTATTTTTCACTACTGTTTACAGGCAAACCAATGTTTCTCAGCAACCAGTGTGATTCAAAAGTTCTTTAAAAAGTGATATGCAAACATAACATGAACTAAAATAGCTTCTCTGTGTACACTTAACATTCCATGAGTTAAAGCATTTTTTGCCATTCTTCAAGTTGTCCTTCCAGTGCCCTATCTCAAATTAAAGAGCAAAAAACTCTAAGCCTGTTTAATTTAGAATAGCAATGAATTAATCCTAATAATGAAATAACTTCATACAACGTTGTCTTTGAATCATTAGAGGATTTGCAGATAGTATCTTGTGAATGCAAACAAGATGATCATACAAGCACAGATACCAAATAACCCTTCTTCCAAACACTGGTGGGCATGCATATTCAACAAAATGCAAATATTGACTTTTCTGATAGCAACCAGATCAGATTGCTAAGGTGTCTGATGAGACACTGCAATCCCAGTGTGGGAAACAGTACTGACCTTCATGCTCTGCATGGCAAGCCTGTAGCTTGCTTGCATTTATGATTCCCCTAAACTCTGAGCGCTTGCCACAACTGCAAGAATAAAGTAGACATGTGGAAAAGGGCAATCTCAGTCAGTACAGAAGAGCTTGAAAGAAAGTAAACAGGTTTCATGTCTCATAATACCTCTCCAGAGAAACAAGGAAAGGAAGAAATGTCATTTGCAATTGACTGCTTATGAAGATAAACGGGCACATAAAGAGACTTTTTTTCTTAATAAGCAAGGAAAGAGGATAACGGGTCACACACCTTGCACATTCAGCAATCAGTATGTCCAGCAAGTGTGTTACAATACAGACCTAAGAAAAATGCTAATGCTTTAAAGAGCATTCATCCAGAATGAGTGCATACAGTCACGCAGAGTCACGCAGAGCCACATGACATGATTTACCAAAAACCTGCCCAAACACGCTATAAAACCCCAAATTTAAAAGAAGAAATGTCTATAATACTGTATATTTCAGCTTGTATGTTTTAATCTTGAACTTCATTACACTTCCAAATTTTGCCTAATCCAACACTTCAGTTTGAAGTGGAAATGAAGAAATTAATGGGAAAAAGGTCAGCACTTCCTACTACTTTTATTATACTTGCTGTAGACGACGTGATACTTTAAAAAGGTTGTTTAAAATATATATTTAAAGGCTATCAAAGACTCGCAAGAAATCCTTTTCTGTTCTGAGATTCTCCTTCTACACATTTTTGGTTGTGTGTCTGTCCTGACATTTTATCTGTATGTCTGTGAACATACGGACATATTTCTGTAAGTTTACTAGTATATGTTTACACAGGAGTATGTTGAACCACCTTAGAAAGACTACATTTAAGGAATATAAATACATTCTGATTAGCTTTCCTCATTCTTTATTACTTCTGCCAGTGTAATTTCACCAATGATACACCTAATTCTATGTGTGGCTCTTATTTTTGAGATGTTGGTTACAATTATAAAGAGTAGTAAGATTTTTCAGTGTTTCTGGGGAAAGAAGGTCAGATTGCTGCTAATTAGACCAGAGTGCAAGCTACATATATGATCCTTTGAGCATAGATATTGTGATTATGATAACAGAATATTTTATTGGGTTCTCTTCCTCCATTTGTAATGCATTTTTAGTGGGCAATTATCCTTAAAGCTACAAAATCACAGATTTTAAATTTTATGAGGAAGAATCAATGTGTGCTTATTAGAAACTTGGAGGCAGTTAAAATACAAACAGCATTTTTGTATGCCTTTCTATTTGCTAAAATTCTCTTATCTTTCCTTCCTTCTGAGAGCCTTCATTTAATCATCTCTATGCAGGACTTTAAAAAGCTAGAAAAATGCTTGTTTTAATATTGGATGTATTTATTCCCAAGGTAATGAAATGTTTTCTTAAATTTCCATTGAAGCAATGCTGCCATGGATTTTATGGTCTTTTGAAAGAATGAAAACATCAAGATTTGACAGATTATTGCTAGTGAGCCAGCATTCACAACTGTATCTGTGGTTTTTGTGCAAAATTTAAATAGAGAGTAATGTGAACCTTAATATTGAGAATTTTTGCTTTGAGATCCTGCCAGCTCAGCAATCTAAGCCTGTGCTTAGCTTAAGTCTAGACAGGACACCAAATGCTATAGAAACAAAAATTTATAGCCTAGGCACCGTGTGTGCAAATAAATTCTACATGCTACAAAGTCCAGAAAGCGCAAAGAGAAGAAAGAATCCCACTTTATCAGCTTGCTATTGAATAGAAATACACTTGCTTATAGAATGGTATTTAGATGTGTAACCATTTGTGTCATATCTCTTTGATTATTTAAACAACGATCAGCCATTACTTTATCAGTCATGGATTTACCTTTTAACCAACCCCTGTCCAAGAAATTTCTGATAAGTTCATGAACAAAAATCTATCCCACTGTATTTTTTTCCCAGGCTGGAAACTCTGACAAACAGCTTTTTGATCAATAACTGTTGCCTAAGCAGCCAAAGGCCTCCACTTATGTGGTTATGCAGGGCCACACAGAATTATAGTTTGTTACTGTCACTGCAATGATACCACACGGATTCCTTTCCACAGCTGAGCAAAACAAAATCTGGCAAACCTTATTGTCAACTACTACAATTTTGAAAGACAAACTTTTTCTGACAGTTACCTATACATCATATAAATTTTAAAAATCTTTAAGAATCACTCAAAATTTACCCTATTATGATTTCAGATAATATTTTAAAAATCAGAAAATATTTGAATCCCTATTAATTAATAAAATAAAATTCTTTCTTGAAGATTCACCAGGCCTTCCAAGGTGACGGAAGCATAGGTGAATTTACAAAAAAATATGCCTGTAAAGACATTATCCAAATTGAATGTTCACCTTAACTGTTTTCACTCAGACTCTTCCATACAGTTCACTCCTTTTCAGAACCTGAAACTGAAAACTATGTTCCCTATGACTATGAAGAAAGCTAGAAGTTACTTCAACTACCTAGTCTCTAAAAACCTTCGAAAGTTCAAAGGCATATCCTACCCTTGGATATTCAAGGGTGGTTGAATTTTAAGCCTTACACATATTCTCCCCTAAGAACACAGATTACTTTCTGCCATGCCAAATCTTGAAAGATATGAATGGATGGTATGAAAAAGGGAAACAGAGCTTATACGAAATGGGACACAGTTGGAAAAGAACATGGAAAAAGAAGGCTTTAGGAAAAATGATCTAGACCATGGCTGCACAAATAAAGCTATCTTTACAAAGGAATGTGAAGGCAAAAAAAACAGAGAGTTTTATCATAACCCATAAAATGAAACATTTTACCTCGTCCTATAAACAGAACAACCTTAGATTAGTCTTCCAGATAAGAGAAGTCTTGCTTCAATTTAAAGGAGAGGCTGAGTGACTCCTTGTACCATCTCTTTCAGGAAATTTGCTGAGATTTATCTTTCATGAATGCATCACTTTGCATGAACTCAGATAAATTTCTGTACAGGTAAAGCACCAAATCTCCTTAGTTTCACAGAACCAGGGAAATTCAATCTTTACTTAATTATTTGCATGCAATCACATATAAAATTTTTAGTATCATATTAATTCCTGCAAAGAGGAAAAAGCTGCACATGGAGAAATGTGCTGTGTGCAAGGAGTACTGCCTCTTGTTTAAAATAACTATAATCTACCTAACTTTTCATTTTGGGAGTTTCACGCTTTTTCAAGCATTTGTATCAACATGCTTTTAAGCATTCCATTCTGCTAGGAAAAACAAGCTGTGTTCTCAAGTTTTACTTAAAAGTACTGTCTGTTCACTAGTAACCCTTCTCTGTATTTGCTTATGATTAAATTAAACTAAACCCAAAACATGAACGTTCTTACATAGATATGGTATATCAGGTGAAGTTTAAGAAGGGTCATATATAACATTTTTTAGTATTTCTCTACGTCTACAAGGAAAACCTTGATATGTTATGAATATCTGGGGGGTTTATGACATTTTGGTTACTCAAGTTATCATACAGTTGATAAACTTTTTTTTATTATTTTCCTTTGCTGTTACTTGATTATAGGAAAAATCTTATTCCAGTTTCTTGAAATTTATGCCATGATATTTAATCTTATTTTCAACATAAACCTAAAAAATCATTCAATTCCTTCAGTAGTATATTTAGATCTAGACCTTAGGACTCTACTGCCAACTTCTTACCAAATCAGAAGTGTCTTTATTTTTTACACAATACTCTTATGTGTATTTAAAGAAAAGAAAACAAGCAAACAAACAAAGCCCCCAAAAAACCGCCCACCATTTTTAATAATAGCAAATTAATTTTTACATTTCAGCAAACATTTAAAAAGATAATTTGAAAAATGACCAGAAATTTTGTTATTAGGCAGAAAGAGTAGAAAGCTGTATTCATTTGCTAAAGATGTACACAACTGCATGATCAAAAACATTTTTATGTAATTTTTATGGTTTTTGTACTAATCACTTGAATAGCTACAATATAAACACAACTTTAAATTTTACTCTCTTGAATTAAATATTGGCCTATAATATATCTAGTTTTAATAGAAATAACAGCTTTAATTTAAATACTTCAGTTCCTTGCAGTTCTAATTTGTGTCATGCAGGAATATATATAGATGGGTCTATTTTTAATATTTGATGCAGTTTAATTTACAGCTCATTCATTTAAAAATTTAGCTTTTCAGGTCTTGGGGACCTACTTTAAATTTAAGGATTAAAAAAGAAATTTATAAAAGAAATCTGATTTTTATATATATGAATTAAGAAGCAGAAAGACATTTGAGTGACTGCAACACCTGGTTTGGAACCCTTCAGAATAAGGTATAATATTTACCCACATTTAAACTGCTAGTTAAAATGGATGCATTCAACCCTTGCAAAGTTTCCTGAGAAGGACTAGACTCTTAAGCATAATCTAAACAGACAGCTGGGTCCACCCTTTATGATAATGTGCCACGCAGCTTTATTAATCTGACCTTTGGGAACAAATGAGAAATTTTATACTGCCCCACCATAATTGTTAGTGGCAGGCATTTTAGCAGTCTTTAATTTGCACTTCACCGTAACATCTACCTTCAGTTATGATGTAAACGTTAACAGGATCTGACACTGTTAATCGTGTTCTGGTGTCTAAGGCAAGGGGCAAAAGAGTGTGCTTGGAGTAAACCAGACCACCACCTTAATGATAATGAAACACACCTTGCTATTCAAAGACAAAGGCAAAAAATGAACACTGTAATTGTCTCAACCAGCATCTGAATGATATACAGCACTGCAATAATTGGGGATGAGAGTTGAGGTGGAAATTGTGTTCAACAGACTCATTTTTCAAGTTTATATAAGTTCTGATTATCCTTTAAGTTGCTTGCAAGGGCTATTTGATAGGAGAAAATATCTTCTTAATGTATAATCAATAGTATTATGAAGAACACTGTATGAAGGCAAAAAGTAATTCTGTTTTAGATGGCATGAGTATGGAAATTTCTTCTATGTAACACAAACCTGTCAGGTTTTTTCCTGGATAAGTGTTCTTAAAAGTCTATAGCCAGTAAACAGCATAGAAAACCTATGTGCAAGTTATGTTGATAGATATCAGTGTCATAAATACACAATAAAACCCAGTGGCCTCATACCTGAATGAAAAAGATACCTATTTACAGGTATTTATTAATTACATATATAAATTAAATAGAATTTATTTCTGAAATACCAGTACGTATACTGGATCTTTTGCTTCTGAATGTTATGTATGCCTCCTCAACTTCACTTTTTCTTTCATGACAACCCTTTCTCAACTTTAAATACTTCTTTATGAATAGTCTAATTGAACTGTTGCCTATATTGGATTTTAAGTTCATATCTAAAAAATTATTGTAGAGCTTGTAAAGATCTCTGTGGATTTTTAAAATAATCTCTATGTATATATTTTTCAGTGATATAAATATCATAGCCTCTTTTCTGTCCAGCAACAAGGTATCACAGCAGACTATTTTATTTAAATATATTGAGATAATACTGAAATCTACTGATAAAACAAGGGTTATGATATAGGCAAATAAAATCCAATGAGAGAAGTTGCTTTCCCAAAAATTCTAATATACATTTTTTTAGCTATTACATTGTATACTTATTTACAAATAAAATATAAGTTTTTTGTTTAATAGCATTAGGATAGTTTCTGACATGCACTTTGGATTTTGAAAATCTATTCTAAAAGGAAAACTTCAAGTTGTTAAGATGGGAAGATTATCTTGCGTCAACAGTCTGTTACACAAAACGTGAGCTGCACTTTCTATCATTCTCATTTGTTTATTTTTGGTCATAATAATTGCCTGCTCCATCACAAGTAGTGTGAAATAGCCTGCTCCGCCTGGCTGTTATATGTCAGACTTAACTGAGATATCTCTGGTGCTGATACAAATCATATTTTGCTCTTCATTCTGAGAATGAAGGTTCTGAAAAGGAGGAGGGTACACAGAAGAGGTAGATAATATTTTAAACCAGCTAAGCTTCACAGGAAATGACCCATTTTACATTCAGATGTCTGTTGTTAGTGTAATCAAAGAAATACTCACTCCATGTGAGAAACGTGGCGTGAACAGCCTACAGAGACTGCACTAATGTATATATAGCTGTATTAAAGGATCCAAGTATGCTTATTCTGTGAATTTAGTGCAAATCTTCAGTGCTCGAGAGCTAATTCAAATTCCTTCATAAAGCCATCTGTGATTTGTGTACCTCTTTTAAGATGAAAGAAAGAGGTAAACCAAAGCCATTATTGAAAATACACATTGTCGTAAGCACAAAGAAGAATCTTAATAAATATAATTACAAAGCTTTTAGCATTAATTTTTAACTTTAAAACCTCAACATTATTAATAATAAAAGAATGGACTAACTTAAAGTCAAATCATATTCATTAACTCTTCTCAGCCTGCTCCTGAAACAACACAAGAAATTACCCAAAACATTTTCACTATAATGTTCAATTTAAACAGTAGCTGCTCTTACATGGAAGCTTTAAAACAAAAAAATGTGGGGGAAAAAAAAATCAAACTGTACTGCTATTCAAAGTCTTTTGTGGGTCTCATATCATTAAAATTCAGACTACCAATACATTTAAATTTAAATAACCAAAATGGCTACATTCATCCTCTGAGTGACTTCTTTAAAGCTAGTAAAGTCTTAATAGGAATTAATATGTATTCCAGTCAGTATTCAGTACCCCTCCCTTGCCAGTGCTGAATCTCTTCTCTGCTGTATCTGTTCATATTAAGTGTTTGTGCACTACAGAGAGCAACTTCATGAATACCACTGAACTTATTCTCTCCTGTCAAGTTCACAATATCGACTTTGAAATAGGTTTAATAATTTAACAGAATGCAACCTAAATTTTAAGAGGACACGGATGACTTTTTTTTTAAAAAAACAAGACAGGGATACCAATCTCTTGTGTTAGCTTGACTGTGCTACTAGATGCAGAAAAAAACCATTGTATTTCTTGTTAGAATAGATACATCATTTTGGAGAAGAGTTCTTGCCTAGAATTTTGACACAGACCATCTTTTTCCCTTCCAAGTTTCTGAATGTCATGAATATTACATTTGAGAAGAAAACCAAACTCAGATGCACATTTCCTGCTGTAAAGAAAATCCAAAGAAACAAATTCTTTGTATTTATAATTCCTAAAGCTGCTAACAAGTCAGACACATCTCACATGAATTTCATCCTTTTATGAATGCAACAGAGCACAGTTGTAGAATATTTCTGCTTTCGTATTTTCTCCACTATCATTATATATACATTATAATACAATGTATATAGTATCATATATATACACATTATCATGTAATATATATTATAATTGTATGTAGTAAATATTAGTAGTTATCTCTGTAGTCATTATTAAATTATATGTGCATCCCCTCACATAGTTTTAAATAGTGGCAAAAATAATGGATGTGCATTTAAAATAAATCAGAGATGCATCTGATTATTCCAAATGATTTTTTGAATGTACACTGGCAGCTGTGAATTTTTGCGTAATTTACAAAAAGTTTTCAGTCTCATTCTGACTCTTTCGGTTTTTAGTTACTATCCTTTTAGTATATATATTTCTCATAGCAAAAATGGACTTGGAAACTTTGCAGCCAAGCAACATAAAGTTGAAAATAACTCCTCTGTGAAAATGCAGACATAATTTGTAACAAAACACTCAACAAATTGTATGTGATGCTGTCTTCCCCTGACACTAACATACTAAAACTGCAGACAATTTCTCACTGATATGGAATGTTGGTCTGGAATTTAGATTAAGGTAAACACTGCAATTCTGTAAAATATTTGCACCACATTGTATTCACTTGTTATTACTTCAGCATTTTTTAATTAATTTCTTGACTAAGATAAAGTATGTTTACCTCAAGACAACAACTTGTGTGTCCATATTTGTGCAGTTTACACTGTTTTTGTCCATGGCACTACACTGGTAGCGGGTCTGACTAGATTACTATACAAATACTGTGCTGTATTGACAGATAGACACCAAAACTGGAATTCAGCCTTGTCAAATAATGCTTTGTTTAAAATAAGTAAGAAAACATTTTCACAAAACTGTATATACAGGAGAGACCTTGCTCTTAGTGTATACTTTCTATGTCTGCGTAATCACACTGTTATCAAAATATTACCCAGAACTGATATCTGACACTGACTCACACACTTTACTTTCTCAAAATGAGCTTCAGGCCTGTTGAAAAATAAACTGTAAGATTAACTGTTATGCGAAAATTACTTTCACACATGAAGAAATTTCTTTTAAATGCATTTCATAGTCTGACTCTGAATTGATCCAGACCCTAGCGTTATAGTTTCTACAAACGTTAATCATGCTAAAGCCATTCCAATATAATAATAAATGAAGAACACCTCAAAATATTCAGTTAATAACACTATGCCTGCAGGTCTTCCGTGAGAAAGGGAAAGGAGAATTTTTCAGGTGTAAACCAGAACTCCATTTCTTATGGCATTTCTTAAGTAAAAGAAGAAATTTGAGTTTCAGTTGAATAGGCCTTGGAGAAGAATGGAACAGGATAAAAGGGATAGTATTTGGCATACTTAATTCAAAAATCCTCACACCAACTCTTAAAACATTATTCACTCAGGTAAACTGGAGCATAACAACAAAGAAAAGAACTTCAGAACAACACTGTAGGTCAGATTATGTAGTAGCTGCATTTCAATGAAAACAACAATCTTGGACAAACATTTACCAACCTGTTTGCTGCTACACATATTCTCTAAAATATTTTTTTTTTTTTCTGAATGTACTGAACTATTAGAAAAGCTTCTACAGTGTAACAAATTATAACATTGGTCAAGTTCAGCCCAGAAGGATTGCAGTTCAGATTCTAACCATATACAATTAATACAGGTCTGTTGAAATATGAATCAAGAATCATTTGCTTGAGTAGACGAAATGAATCACTGGATACATTACAAAATGTAATGAACTGTATTTTTTGCCACAGTTAATGGTTCTAACATGACAAAGGATATTGATATCATGTGTTCTGCATCAGAACATGCATAGCTTTGTCCTTTATCAAAAGTACTAACAGCCAAACATATTGCAGGACAGATCTAACAGTTTGTTCACCCTCTGGCATTTGAGAGTATCTCTAGATACAATTTCACTTTTACAAGTGAATACAAGTTACTATTCAAATAAGGCCCTACTGATTTTGTCCCTTGAATTCTCTCCATTTTGAACCCTTTTAAGCTTTTTTTTCACTACTTCTTGTCTTACATTCATCAGTGCACAGAAAACGATCACACCAATCTGGGATCCCAGGAAAGGCCACAATTGTGCAGGTATGCTAACTTTTTAAGGAGTAAAAAGCAAGTAAGATATGCAAATTATGCCTATATTATTTCCTCTCTAATTTTGGTAGCTAAAGATTATAAAAGGAACAGATGTTTTTTAATGATATCAGAATAGTCTTGCAATATGATCATAATAATACAGAATTATGTTTGTGAAACTGATCTGTGAGCCAACAATGGTTTTACATTCAGATTATTAAGGTAAGCATAAAATGAGAAGTATTGAGTATAATTAGAAACTCAAGTTGTAATTAAAATTATGTCAGTCAAAATTCTCTAAATGGTTAATTTTGTTAGTGATGTTCAAAGCTCAGATCAATAGTATCTAGAAAACATTTTAAAAGCATCCTATAGAGTTGCTACCTAAGTGCACTTAACTAAAGTAAAAAACTCTTCAAGTTAATATAATTAAAATTATTTGCATGCACATTTTGAAAATGCTATGAAAAGCGCATATTTTCCAAATCTTAGGCAGAGCACTTTTTCTATCTTCCAAAAGATGTTCTTTAAGTTGCTAAAACTAATAGGCAAAGTTACACAACTAGTGTACACCATTGTATCATTGTTTAGTATCAACACAACAATCACCTCACTCCCCTCCTAAATTCAGAATTTTTTTTCACTGATTTTGCTACGTTTTTTAGAAAGGTATCACACATTGGTTCTCCATACTGAAATCAATTTTTAAATTATCAAAAAAGAAAATTATTGTACTGTAATTCAAACTGTGACTAAGCTTGGGAACTGATCTGAAATGCTACCAGTTAACTGAAATCTTTTTGTGGCTCGTCATTTCCTGTGTCCCAGTGTTTTTTCTGAGAAAAGAAATTGCGATGCCCTTCAGGTTTGGCAAATAGTTGATACGTGTCACTAGTCTACCTTCTGGTATTTCAGAAGTAAAAGCTTTTCAAAATAATACTGTCAGAAATTATTGCTATTTTAAAGTTTATAATGTTATTTATTAAAAGCTCGTGAATGTCCCCGAAGTCAAGCATATGCTAGGAAGAAAATTCTTCACGTTGCTTAAATGTAACACAATTGCTGATATTTCCAATTCATCACAAAGAATATCTGTTTCATCCTCCACTATAGGTTTGGAATAAAACGTTCTTTTGTCTGAAGGAGTTAACAACGAAAAAGAAAGGTAAGGTCAAATGTGACTTCAAGCCAGCAATTAAAAGTTAGCAATGTTTAGCTGGTGATTGTCTTGTTATTTCTTTCATGTTATAGAAGTGTTATAAAACTAATTTAATTTGTATTTTCCTCTGGTGGTAATCATTTCCACATACAAAAAGTTCTCAGATGCATGAGGAAGTTTGCCAACATACACTAAAACTGTAAAATGTTAACATAGTGTTTTACATAAAAGCAGTGCTGCTTTTCTCAAGCAGTGTACAAAAAGATCTGTTATCTGTTAAGTAAAACAAGAACAAGAATATCACAGATCAGAAAGAGATGGGATTAGTGTCAGAACAGGATGTGTTTGAGTATTGGCTTCTATTCTGGTGTGATTGACTTAGAGGCTGAAAACAGAAGTAACAGATGGGAAAAACAAGCAGGTCAGAAATGTGTCAGGAGGAAAAAAAAAAACACTACCGAACAATAAAAAAATCCTTACTAAAATAAAAATAGGAATCGGATTTATTTTATGCCAATTTTATATAAATTAGGTAAAATGAAAAATTACTAGGTATTGATAATATAATAAAAGATACAGAATGGTCCTTTTTACTAATATCTTGATCCTGCTGAAGTTAAAAAGCATTTGACTTGAATTCTGCTGCAATACCCTTCCCTCTTAAAAATTACAATCGAATGAAATTATTAATAAAAATTAGATACTGAACTACTGACATTAACAGAAATTATGAGGCACAACAGAGACTCCAGCATTTCCCTTGGGAAGGATGAGCTGTAATTGTCTTCTGAATGAAGAGGACAACACTGCTTCTGAAAGCGTCAGAACCATTAAGAAACCACAGAAAACATTTTGTCCTTTTACCATATGTAGTGGTTGAAATATGCAGAGTGTAAGGAATATTGCTAGAAACCCATCCTGAGAACTTCAGGAAAATTTACCTATTTTGCAAGAACATGTGCAGAGCACAAAACATTTAGATATTGCACATGAACTGCAGTTGCTCACTGACAAGACAAAAATGCTTATACTGAAACATTAATTTAGTCTTGTTTCATCTGAACCAACCAATATTTTAAGTAGAAAGAGTTTTAAGATTTTATATGCTGTAAGTGAAATAAAAATACCTCTCTGAAACTTTGCAATTACATGGAAAAAGAACACATGAAAACAAAAAAATTTAAAGAATATGAAAACATATTGAACGCCACAAAAATCCCAATCAAACACCCACCTCAAAATAGCATTATGCAGTAAAGTATATCTGTAAATACATATGTGTTCCAAAGACTACTCTGTGCATGATTATTCTTCCAGACCACTGAAATCTTCCAAGCTGAATTGTCAGTTTAGGCAGCGACAAACATATCTTGCAGGAAGTTTAGGAAACTAAAAATTTCCTCAACTGATGTTATAGGTACAATCACAACAAATTTTGTGCAGCTGGGCACCAATTTCACTGCTTGTTTGGAGAAAATGGATATCTCCCTTCAAGGAGAGTTTAATGGGTTTCCTTTGTTGTAGTTGCAGGCACTATTTTATAATCCTTTGAAAACTGTTTCCTAGTTTAGTTAACTAAACTAACAGCTAATGAATAAGATGCGCACTCTCATCCAGCTCATTCGTTTGTTCCTACTTTTACTTGTTGCTCACATACATACCATAATGACCACCTCACAACAGCATGGGGTGGGGTGTGCAAAAAAGACTGCCAAACATTTGTCATGGGTTAGAATAGTCTGGAGTTTTAGTTAAGAAAAAAGAAATTCCACCAGCCACGGAAGTGATGTTTTTTGCAAGGTGCTGTTGTAACTTCCTCTAGACCTTATAGAACTGATCAATTGGCTAACTGGAATATTGACAGCTCTGTTAAGCCACTTAAGAACTGGACACACCTCTGAAAATAGCACAATTTAAAGACAAGCCCAGGAAACTCTCTTGCTTCCGGCCCTTGGACAGGTAACTGGGCCTGACCACTCGGCCCTGGCAGGGCTGGGGCCACGGCCCTGCTCTGTCTTGGCCAGGTGGGGGCCGGGCCACGGCCTGCGGCATCATGTGGGCTGGCACGGCCGCCCCTTCTCCGGTGCGGCCGCAGAAATTAACTTTACATGTGAGACCAGCTCCGGCCACTGCCCGGCAGAGCTCATGTGACCAACAGAGAGATAAAGTTCCAGCTGCAAACTCTGGGTAAGATTCACCCCTTCTGAACTGTAAGTTCTCTAAAGAAATGAGACCTGCAAACATCAATCCTCTTCCAGGTCAGAGGAAAGGGAAAGGCAGAGGCACATGCATAGATACCATGATAGTGATACCAAAGTCAGTGAAGAAGAAAGAGCTGAAGCCCAGAGAGAGGAGACAGAGGAGAGGCTTTAAACCTAAAAGCTGAAATTCTTTTGTAAAGCTATGGTGATGGACTATGACAC
>VZRQ01003409.1:1600697-1639566 GCA_013397975.1 Machaerirhynchus nigripectus
TGCTGTGACAGTGGAAGCCATGAGAAGACTATGTCTTGTGTAGAAGCCCCTTTCTTGTGGAGAAGCCCCATAGCATGGGCAAAAGAGACTCCTCTCCCTAAGTGAACTGATACAAGACTATTATAAAGGTGGTAAACTGACTGAAATAATCCCAAGTTTGTGTCTTTATGTTGTAACTGGAAAGAGGAGGGAGGATGGGGGGAAGAGAAGTGTTCTGAAGGTGTATTTTGACTCTTATTATTCCTTTTTCTTTCAGTTCTGTTAATAAATTTCCTTGTATTCTCTAAGTTTGGAGCCTGCTTTGCATTCCTCCTAATTCTTATCTCACAGAAGGTAAAAAATGTGAATGAACCCACTACACTAAACTGGTGCTTCCACCCGGTTTCAAACTGAACCCGCTACACATTATATATAACTGACATAAATTCTAAAAATCCACAAAGAATGGCCCATTTCAGAATCCTTCAGTATTCACACATAATTTATTCCTGTAATCTAATCTAAGTTTCCACAGTCTTTTTTATAATTTGTATTAAGTCAGGAAAGGTTTCTGGACAATACCTCATGGATACACTCACTACGTCTAGAGAAGATTCAACTCTATATTGTATTAACTCAAAAAAATATATAAATCACAAATTGATTGAAAATGAAGGGGATTTTTTGTTTCAAGTATTTTTCCCATGCACACTCTTCAAATGAAGGACCATCGGTCATTCAGATGATGAAAATTATCATATCATTATAAACAATGTAATTGTCCTGACACAGCTCCAATCAACCATCAGCTTTAGTTTGCCTTTAGATGCTTGTGTTTAGCCTCAGTGTGAGAGAAAGCAAGATTGAGATGAATGAGTACTGTGATACATAAATAACTGAATTAAGAACAGCTAACTCAGGTGATACGATTACACATTGCTTCCTAAGGCAATAAAATAGATATAGGTTGCTTTGTCACTTAATTCCCTCCTCTCTTTGCAACATTTAACTGCTGCTCTTTCTCCTACCCTCCCTTTGTTTTCCTTTTAAATTATCTCATATACTATCTCTATAAACAACTAAAATACCAAGAGAACAATCTTTGCTACTATTGGCAACTTTGCTTTTCATTGCTTGCTTAGCAATTTTTAACCAAGAGATTTGAATGTTCTGTCTCTTAACAGACTTTATATAAAAAAAAAAAAGTGTGACATACACATTTGGGTTTTGAAAATCTTAATTTTCTTGACACAAGGCTGTTTCTTTAACCTGGATATTCTATTTCACATAGTGCTTAGCCACTGGAATAGTGTAAGGTGCAGTGAAAATATAAATTCTACGCAAAATCCACCCACAACAGTCATTTTGCAAGGCAGCCTATTAAGGACATGATTCATTTGTGCACAAATTGGAGTCACATCCAGTTTCAGGTTTACTGAATGGAAAGGGAGAAGCTAAATTGATGGTACTGATGTTTTATGGAAGTATAATAACCCGCCATAGTCAAGGACACAAACTTAGTGAGAAGCTGTGCAGCCCATCCCATCCAGAGTGCAGTAATCAGCGTTGTTCATCTCAGAGTTACAAAAATAGTAGCTAATACATTTACTTTCTAAATTTCAACCCCTTTCCTGGATTTTTTTTTGTCACTTCAAATACCAAAATACTCAGCAAAAAATTCATCTGGATGGTTTTTACCAATAACGGATGTTACATTTGTGATAATTATACAGATGTCCATATTTTGAAAATAATTGGCACTTACCTATATTTCTTGAGCTTTCATGATGCCTTTCCTGCTGCAATTAAAAGCAGAAAAATGTATTAATTGCAGAATCAGCTGTCCCAAAAATCATAAGATCATAGACATACACAATCCAAATGAGACAGTCTAGTTCCTCCTCCATCCTGCTCCAACGTAAAATCAACTACACTTTGCCTGATGCCTAAAGAGTCCTGTATAATCCATTTTTAAACTTCCCTAGCATTTTTCACTTTTTTTTCTTTTTTTCTCCCACCATGACTGTGATTAAGTGCTGGAACACATCATCCAATGGGGCCATACATTCTCTGTCACTTGACCTCTGTCTTGGGAGATGCCCACATTTTCAGCTGCACAAGCCCCTGTAAAACTGGGACTTGTCCCCTGATGTCATTTTGAAGCATGAAAATTCACTCAAGGTAGTAATCTGTCCCCAAAATTTCAAACTTTGATTTTACACAATACTGGCTAAAAAAGATGCTCTTTATTTCAGGTACTGCAATTCTTCAAATATTTGCTGCTATCTAAGTTTATGCCAGTAAAAATAGCATTAGAAATAGGCTAAATGCAAAACACTTCTAAATTTTGTTACATTACAAGATAGATTTTTCTCTTATAATTTTAACAAGAAGAGGAAATTACGTAACTTTTTTTCTTTTGTTGCAATTTCTAATGGGCATTTTTAAGCATTTTAGCTTTTGATAACAAAGAGAGTGTACTGATTACCCTTCAGTACTAATTGCACTGTTTTATTTTATCTATATGCACTAATGATTTGTTATTATTGTGCTCATTACAGGTTCATTTAGTCTTAAAAGCATCCAGATTGTATATAGAAATCTATAAAAACTTAATACTTCTACAGCAATACATACATCTTTTAACAGTATCTGTTAATATTTTCTAATTCACAAGGACATAGAAATGTTTAGTTACCATTAAACTTAAGCACAAGGCCATCTAATCCTCAAACAACTAGAACATATAGTTCCAACTTTTTTTAATTTTGTGAAATAATACATAATATGGGTAGCGATGCAATATTTTTGTTGTTCCCTGAAACCCAATTTTACAAATCTAAGTCAATGACTCTTTTCTTGGGTTTTCTTCAAACAAATAATTATGTCAAAACTTTTATGTATCTGGAAAGTAAGTTTTCAAATTTCTCCATGACTACATTAGAAAGACTAATAAGTTATTTAAAAAAAACCCAAATAAAATCCATTAGCAGTAAAATGTGATGTACTAGATTGTAAGGCATTTTCTCATACATTTTCAGTATTTCCTAAACACAATGAATGGTATTTCCTGAAATACTGGATATGATACGATACGCTGAATTTACCAGTATCAATTTTCATGCTACAGTAAAATTAAAGCAAGAGTTTAGTATTGGTCAATTTCTTTCACATTTCATTTTACACTACAGTCAGCATTTGGTTTAGACGATCTGTCTAGGTATTTCTTCTAGTCTTCTAAAGGAGGATTTGCTTTTAATTTTTATTTTATATATCTTTAGAAGTCATGGAGTGAAACTTAGCCTTTAATAGGCCAGTGTAAACACAGAAGAATCTTGTTCATGATAAGCAGTCTGTGCTTATTAAAATAACAACCAAACACCAAGATTTAGAGTTAAGATGTAGCCAAGTTTTGTTAACATTCAGACAGTGTAATTTATAGGCTTCGTGGACACTGTTTAGTTCCACAAAACTCATTAGTCTTTTTTCCTTTCTTTAGTTTCACATGAGAAGAATGGAATTTTTTGCCAAGAAAGATGCAACAGATTCTGAAGACTTAATCCAAGAATTGATTACTAGATCAGAGTAGACTTGCAGGAAAGCATTATTAAAAATCAAATATTGTTATCAAAGGATACACACTAATTAGGATGAGAATTACTATTTAGGAAGAAGAGAGTGCAACAAGCTTGGCAAACTTTAGAGTAGAAACAAAATGATTCAGATGAAATTTTAAAATTAAGAAAAAAGTCTTGGGGGTTTTTTTAATGAAATGCGTTAAGATTTCAAGGAAAGGAGGCATTAACTGAACATATCTTTTCAGACCTTATTTTTTCTAATATCTTTATTTTCATTAATTTCAGCTGAAGATTTTTGAGAAAATTTTCATGGCTTAGTTTTCTCAAAATACTCAAATTTTAATTTTAAGCTGCTATTCAAACTAGAGAGAAAAAACTTTCTTAGCAGATCACAGAACAACCTCGGTGTGATACTCCTTGGGCCAAGCAAGATGTTTGGTAGCAGCAAAGAGCATCCACATAGAAAGAGAAGTCTCTACGTCTCAAGTTATTTCCAAATTAACCAGTGATTAGACTGGGTGTAACATCTCTGAACTCAGAAATTAGCCTTCTGCCTAGAGAAACCTTGCTAGATTAGACTTTTCAACAGAAAACACAGACTTAAAAAATGCAGATGAATTTATAGAGGGTGAATTAAATATAGACTCCTCCTTAATATTGAAAGATAAATTATGTGAAATATTTTCTGTAGAAAGTCACTGAGAAGCAATGAATTATGCTAGTGAGCCAACACTATAAGCACCTATAACTTAGGAAAATTGATATCAGATGCTCAGGGAAATAGAAACTGCTCATCCTGATGGGAAACACACAAACAAATAAACAAAATTTCCAGGGTCCTGGAATGTGAGAGAGGTAAACAAACTTTTTTAACTTTAAATAAATGAACTGCTCGTAATGACATTTATTTACACCTGCAATTGTGCAGTGTGCTAGGCTTTTAATGCTAGTTGAGCTGAAAATAACAAAATTCTACCCATATACTATTAGAAAGTGTGTAAATGTGCAAGCACGGTGGTATTAAGTAAAATGAACTTCTGTATAAAAAATTGTGTGGAGGACTTCATAAACCCACTACTACACATATTTCTGTTGTTTTTCTCCTGTATTGCATTACGATATATCAACAAAATATTTCCACCTGTTATCAATTGAAGAAATTATATATAAATACATTTTAAAAGAAATTATACATATATCTATATACACACACACACACATATATATATATAAAGCTGCACTGATTACATGAACTACAATACTATATTGGTACCTATTGATATCAGCCATCTGTAAACAGAACCCACCATTTTGCATTCCAGGATATTTTTCTCAGCCTCAATACAGCAGAATACTTTTGAATTTAACACTCTCCAAATGAATTAATCAGACAGATTGCATGGCATTTTACGGTTTTGTGTTGCACTGCAGTGTACCAGCCTGATGAAATGTATCCATGCAGAACATATTAGAACTGTAAAGAAACCTCTTCTGTGTGCCCAAAAGGCTGAATTTAAAGTAAACTTTCCAAAGTAAACTCCATGAAAATGGAGACAATGTCAGATTTTCTATTATGTTTGTGAACTAAAAAAGATCACAGATGGTTGACCACACAAATTATTATTGCTACAAATCGTAAGTTTTTTAACTAAAATAAACTATTTGCAATATAAATCAAATGAGACTCTGCAAAGAAAATTATTTAAATATACACAAATGCTTTTCCAAGCTACAAAAGCTCCTTTTCTAGTGCTATTTTCTGTTTTGTCTTAACACACAAACACTATCAACATCTCTTAAAACATCCTAGCATTTTGACATCACCATTATTCAGAAATGCCATGTTTGCTAAATGAGACTGGCATAATATCAAGTCTTGTTTAGAAGGGCTTCATATTAGCAATAAGTGGTGTAGAGAAATATGGTCAAAGGGACTCTTAATTTACAGTGATTCCCAAGAAGGTACAAAGCTATTTCTAGGAAAGACCAGAGCTGATCTGTAAAGGTAATTGACATTCTAGGACTAAGAAAATACATTTAAGAAACAGTAAATCCTATTTCTTAGCCCCGTTTAAATATGTATTACGTGAATTTTGGGGGTCTTTCCCTTTTTGAAAGAAAATTAGTGCTTATAAACCTTGGATGTTGCACTTAGAAACATTCTGACTTCCACTTAATTCTGGTTTTTTTAAAAGACAAACTACATAACAGTACTGCATCTAGAACCTCACTTATTGCTGTGCCTGAATCATCTGCTGAGGATCTGGGTATGTGTCTGCCAGAGACGGCTACTGATAAAGAGGAGGAGTCTTATTTTTTCTTTGGAAAACTCAGATGAAGCGTCCTCTGCCATGCTGGTTCTATTTAAAAAGTAGCTGCTGAATTAATCAAATTCCTAAAATAAACAAAGTACTAATTAGTGTAAAGCATACGGTAGATTGTCCTTGACATGTGACAAAAATTTAAATAATTTAATAAACATAAACCATTAATTACAGAAGCTGATGAAAAAGGGAATGCAAAGTTATTTGCTGTTTTTACATTTTATAATGAAAGGTTTTCATTAGTCATATAATAAAATATTGTGAAAATGCAGAAAATCAGTTTTGTGTTCATTATCCTTAAGACTAACTCTGTGGTAGGGGTTCTATATAGTAAATAATAATAATAACGATAATAATAAAAAAGAAATAATAGTCATTAAAGATAATATTTCATTAAGAGAGGTACCAAAATAGTTATTATTGTTAAAACACATACAAGCTATAGTATCTGAATTAACAATATATTCCCTTAAATTAATACAGCAACTTTAGTTACAATAAATCTGAATTACAAACGTACAGAAACTTTTTATTTGTGGGTGAAATAACAGCATGGTCACAGCCAGGGAGTACAAGCACACATACTGCACAAAGCAATCTGGTAAACTATTCTCAGACCCAATTTGATCAATGACATTAGGCTGAACATTTGTGTTTCAAAGAAGTTTTACAGAATCAGACTTCAGCAGACTCTTAGCAACTGCAGTACAATTGCAATTTAAACTAAAAATGCGTGCAAAGCAGAAGAGATGACATTTACATTTGTAAAGCTATTCTGTTAAGCAGCAGTAAGCAAGGCCTTGCTTACTATGGTAAGGAAGAAAGAATGTGCAAGAAGTGAACCATTTTGCTCATGCTCTTGTCAGAACACTATTTACTGCAGAAAGCTTTTTAGTTTAATGTTTGCAGCAGGATTCCTGAACTGGTATTCTGCATACACAGCCTAGTCTTCTTAGAGACTGCCACCATTTATAGCAGCAAATTCTGAGAAAATAATGCGCCACAGGTTATTCTTGTATTGATTAAGGCATCACATGAATATAAGATTGTGTGAAGGAAACAAGATGTGAAGCAAGATTGCTAGGCAAAAATAAGGTAATATATAAAGCTGTTGAAGTTTTCAGAATTAATGGCATTCCCAGGAATACTACTAAATATTACAGCCTTAAGAGTAAGTCTTACAGGCCTGGGGAGAAAAAATGATGAATCTTGAATTCATGAACCTATATGAAAGCAACCCAGCAGTATTTGGGTGGCCTGGATATAAGAGTGAAATGTCTGTCATTAAAACCAAAACCAAACCAAGAAAAGCCCAGACACAGAGATGGGAAGGGTGAACTGTGAAATACACTGATTTGGTTCTTGGTTTGCTGATTTAGGTCTGGAACACGAAGTACAAGGAACATGAAGAACAATCATGGCAGACCCAGGAAGGCGAGTTTGAAGCAGTTATTCCTCTCTGCATTACAATCCCTTAAAAGCAAAGGGGAAGCAGGGAAGAAATAAAGATACGAAAAAGTTCAATATCATCTCGTCTATATCTACATACTCTGAAAGAAAACTATCTCTAGACCAGGCTTCAACAAAGTGTGTGATTTCAATGGCTGAAAAGTGGACAGAAGAAGTTCTACACCAAGATTCACGATTTTTTTTCTACTCAGGCCTATCTGACATAAAAGCAAATAATCTAGATGGTTGCAAGGGCATATATTATTCTTAAAGGCAGCCTTGGCCCACGTAAAGCAGAGAAGACAAAGCCTTTGCGCTCAAGGTGAAACAGTTCAGGGCTAAATCCCAATGTTCTTCAGTACCAACCGAATTTAAGCAGCTTCCTGTTAATGACACAGTAACACTGTTTAAACCTCACGTACGCACCACGTATTGCACTCTACAAAACAACACTAGTACATTTTCAAAGCAGCAATTCCTTCTGGTAGGATCATTCATGATTCATCTAGACACATTCCCAAAGCAATGCTGCCTGGTGTAAAAAGACCTGTGTGCAGCAGGCTGCAGGTAGCTCCCAAGACAAATAAGGACCGTATAGGACCTATAAGCCCTGATTACTCTTGCAGTTTAAAGGCAGCTGAATAGTCTCTTTGGGTTTTATCTTCAAATTCAAGGATTCTTATTTCACGAAATCACTGGGGCTTAGTAGTACTCCAATTTTTTTTTAAATTTTTTTTTTTTGGATTTCCAATTAAAGACCACATCCAAGAGGAATCCTAATGATTCTACAAGCCCAATGAAACTGTAGTGAAAGGCCAAATACATATTCCTTCATTTTACTGAAGCAGGGAAAAAGGCCTGTTTTCCACATTTTGTCATTTTTCCACAAAGAAAACAAAAATCTAATGAAAGCTACATGCTGACTTTAGGGATTAATATTTCCATTGGCTGTTACCCTTCTATACATACACTTAATTATCACCAATTGTCCTAGAACTGGTCACAGTTCTGAGCTGAACAGAAAAAAAAATCAATAGAACATGCACAGAAGGTTACTCTGCACAGATTTCTTAGGTGGCTCACTCTTACAGAAATACAGTGTAACTCTAGCTTCTTTAATGTGATGTCTTCATACTTTGTTCTTTGATGACTGACCAAATACATTCAAAATTTCTAAGCAGTTTCACAGCACACGACAGAAGAACATTCTACCAATTTTATACTGCTGTGCAGTGTTGCTGCTTTTATAATGCTTTAAGCATTAAATGCTTAATGCATGGTTTAAGCAGAGGAAGAAGTGTATACTTTTGCATTAAAACATGTACTACTATGAACAAAACCACTTATATACTGAAGATTTTACAAGCCAATTTATGTAGCTAAATCCAGGCTACAGATCTCCTGAGCTAAGTTGGAGGAGCTACGTAAATAATGACTTTACAGAATTATTATTTATGCATACATTACATTAAACTTTATATGCTTGGGCACTCAGTGTAGTATTACTTTCCCATGCATAGATAGCTTAAAATGTATTTTTTTCAAGCCTACCAAGAAAGAAATGCAGTAACACAGGACAGTTGGTGAGGTGCTGCAGATGAATATACTTATCTGATATAGCTCAGAAGCTAATCATATTCAGTGTATATATATATATATATATATTTTGCAATTATCTGAGAACACTCTGGATTTGAATAGGCAAAGAAGGGGGTAAGGGATCTCTGAGAAGCAACACTTTAGCATACTGACTCACCACTGGAAATTCTAGGATACACTATTTAATGGGTATTCTATTATCTTCCCCCTTACATGAGTTCCTAAAGCTCCAGGTACTCTTGCAATTACTGAACAGTAGTACATTTCCTGACAATATAGTGCTACTTAAAAACAAAAAAAACCAAAAAAGCAAGCCACTACAGATGGATCTCAGCCACAGAATTCCCAATGGCATTAATGGAAGTAATCTGCCTAAAATCCCTATTCGTTTTTCTTTTTAAATTTCAGAGGTGGTTTTAAGTGTAATTTTCTAAAACCACATAACATATTTTGCTTTTTATTATTCAGTCTGTATGAGGCTCATTCAGATCTTATTTTTCCTCTTGGCAAATTTTTGTACAGATAGAAGAAAATCTGCCGGAAGAATGACAATTAGAGAGTATAGACATGAGAGCATAAACATCAATTACCTTCTTACAGTCCAGGAATGCAAGTAATATTTAGTCTGCATTAAGACATAATTATGGGTAAAATTGTAGTCTATCTATAAGTATAGATTAAAACCAGTATGCTGAGACATTGCTAGGAATAACAGGTTGTTTCTACCATTCATCTTATGAGAGCAGATAAGGTAGTGTAGCAAAGCAAAAGAAAAGTCCATGATATGAATATTAATCAATTGCACCTGCCCTTTTGTAAAGTGTTCAATTCTCTATTTGAGGAATGCATTCATTTAAACCAGAGATTTTATGAAAGGTTATGTCATATTACCCACCATGTGACATTTAGGAAACTAGAAAGTAAAATTAGGATCGTATTTTCTTCTACCAAATCTTAGAAAATTCAGGATTAACTCAGTATTCAATTGGTGAATTTCAACTTATTTTTCAAAATGAATTATGGAGTGCAGCTATATACTCTGCAGATATACTAACAATTGGTTAGTTTTCCTACTGTGCAGTAGGCAATGTACTGTAAAGCTTTTAGTTATTTTCTCTTGGCATTCATGTTGGAAACAATTAGCTTAAAAAAAAGAGTTTGCAGAGAGCTGAAATAGCAATCCAGTAAATAGCTGAAGTTCTAATCTAATTGATAATATTGTATTTTTAATTATAGTTGTTCCTTTTATAAATATATATATGAAGACATCTATTTTTCTTTCCTGCCTTAGACTGATACAAGTAAACACCAAAAAAAAAGTTTTTTATGAATAATACATTACAAATAATCTCTTGCAAATATTTCCTAGTACCAAACCAATCACTTTGATTGTATTCCATCTAATGATGGAGTAGGTCCCGGGAAGCAGTCACTGGCAAAACAAGACAGATGCATCCAACTGGTAAGCTCTGTACTTTACTAATTGCTAATAATAAACTATTAAAAGACATTTTTTAAAATATGAAGGTATAGGAAATATTTGAAGATTCAGTAATGTTACAGAAATGTTTATTGCTATTAAACTTAGTTCACATAAACATACTGTTCATGCGCTGCATTGTAGTTGAGCATAGTTAACCAAGTACATTAAATGAAAACTTTCAGTTTCTTGTAATTTTTAGAAGATGTGTCAAGAAAAACAAAAATCTCTCACTCATCTCTTGCACCATGAGACCCCATCTCAGGTTCTGTGTTCAGCTCTGGGATCCCCAGCATACATAAATGGACCTGCTGGAGTGATTCAGGGGAGGCCCACAAAGATGCTCAGAGGACTGAAGCACCTCTCCTATGAAGACACGCTGAGAGACTTGGAGTTCTTCAGCCCACAGAAAAGAAGGCAGGGGGTTGCAACTGGGTGATCTTTAAGATACCTTCAAGGCCAAACTATCCTATGAGTCTGTGAGCGATTTTAATGAAGTCAAATAGCAATATTTTTGTATTAAAGTTTGTTTATTGTAAAGTTCGGCAGAGCTTTGTTTTGAATGTTATATTTTAGGCATTAAATTTCCATGTTCTTAACACTATGGTTATTTAACCATACTTGTATCAATGCATAACAATAAGAAAAAAGATGTAATTAGACATCTTTTTATTAGACTGCTGTTAAGCTCTCCATTTCCTTTGTGTCAAGCCTAAGCACGGATACCAAAACCTTTAATGTTTTCAATGGGTATCCTATCCTTTAGCCTCAATCTTTGAAAGGAGACTGGGGTTTTTTGTTGTTGTAACTAATGCTGCTGTTAGGGTTTTCTTCATAATGGAAAATAAATCTGAAACTGAAAGACATCACATTCCCTTAGCTCATTGTTGAAGGGATTTGAGAATTCTGATGGGTGTAGTGTTCTTGTCTGGTATGATTTACCATGGAATCAGTTATCAGGAATAAATACAATGTCCTGAGCTGGACTACTTATATGATCCCACCAGCAATTATAAAAGAGAAAAAATAACATGTCATAACAACTACTGTAACCTAGCAGTCACCTTACCCAGAACTGAAGGCATTTTAAGATAAGCATAGCCTGTTTCAGTAAGTTCACAGGGTAGGAGGACTTACTTACTGCTATTTGGCTTTATAAACAATGGAGATGAAGTCACAGAGTTTTCCAGTTACAAAATTCTCAAAAGGAAAGGCTGCCAAAGAAAGCCAAATCAAATACGCCTAAACCTAATATACGTAAACACAGATCAGTGCCTCTTACCATGGCTCCTTGCAAACATTTCAAATGAAAAAATTTAAACTGATCAGAAAAATAAATGCTAAAAAAAATTGCTTAGATATTGTGATAGAAAATATTTGTGCTGCAAGATAACAAAAGCCATGGTTCACATGAAGTACAGATGGGTTGTTTAACCTGACATCGTGGTAACACAAAATCAGAACAGTGGCTAATGCTAAAAAAAAAAAAAAAAAAAGGTATAGTAGTATTCCATTAAATATGGTTTGATTTAAAAAAATACCAGATTTGTGCTCCCACTGCACATTGCACACTTGGTAAAATTATCACAGTTCAAAATAACAACTGAAAACATAGTTAGAAAGAAGTAAGCAATGAAGAAGAAAAAGTTAAAACTCATTATATATTTTCTCAGTACTTAAAGGAGGTAATTTATTCAGAACTTGCTTTTCTACCACACAAAGTATAGGAGTAAAAGTATTAAAGATGCTTTAAAATATGGATATTGAAGAGAAACATGGATGCAAGACCTAATATTTAGCCAATCTAATTGATGCCAATTTGAAAGGAGTCTAATAGTGCACAGATTTGATTTTCTACTAGAGGCCAAGGTAACAAAGAGTTTTCTTTCTTTCTTTTATTGCTGTATGCCAGTGTTACATTTCCTCAGCTGGGAATACATCACTGCATAAGTGCACAGTGTACTGATATTTAAAATGGTAGTGGGTTGACCCTGGCTGGATGGCAGCACCGATCAAAGCTGCTGTGTCACTCCCCTCCACAAGTGGATAGCAGGGAAAAAATACAATGAAAGGTTCATGAGTTGAGATAAGGACTAGGAGAGATCACTCACCGAATACTGGCACAGGGAAAACAAGACTAGAATTAGAAATATTTACTGGATTTATTTCTAAGGAAATCAGAGCAGGATAATGAGAAGTAAAATAAGACCTTAGAAGCACCTTCCCCCCACTCCTCCCTCCTTCCTGAGTTCTACCTCTTCCACCCCAGCAGCACAGGGAGATGAGGAATGAGGGGTTTGGCCAGTTCATCACACCCTGTTCCTGGCATTGCTCAGGAAGAGGAGCCCTTCCCCTGCTCTAGTATGGGGTCTTCCCCTGGGAGAAAGTCCTTCATGAAGTTCTCCGACCTGAATCCGTCCCTTCTGCAACAGTTCTCCTCATAATGCTGCTGTTGTAACAAGGGTCTCTCTTCCACAGGGTGCAGTCCTTCAGGCACAGCCTACTCCAGCGTGGGTTCCCCATGGGGTCACAAGTCCTACCAGGAAACCTGCTCCAGCATGGGCTCCTCTCTCCATGGGCCTGCAGGTCCCTGCCAGCCTCCTTTCAGGGATCCACCTGATTTGGTGTGGGTCTCCTTCACAGGCTGCAGGTGGATCTCTGCATCCTCATGGTCCTCCATGGGTGGCACTGCTGCTTCACCACGGTCTGCACCACGGGCTGAAGGAGAATCGCTGCTGGGGCACCTGGAACACCTCCTCCCTCTCCTTCTGCACAGACACGGGTGTCTGCAGAGCTGTTCTTCACACATATTCTCTCACCACTCTTCACTTAGTGCAGTTATAGCTGCACAATAACTTTTCTTCCTTCTTGAGTATGTTATCGCAGGGGTTACCACAGTTCCCGACTGGCTCGGCCTTGGCCAGCAGTGGGTCTATCCTGGAGCCAGCTGGCATTGGCTGTGTTCATGAAGGAAGCCTCTGGAAGCTTCTCACAGAAGCCAGCCCTGTAGCCCCCCTGCTACAAAGACCAGGTCATGCTAACCCAACACAAAAGCAAATGCTTAAACTACATAATTATTTTAATTTAAAAACAGAATTTAAATAGCTAATTAGAATCAGAGGTGAAAAATAAACCACAAGCCGAGTTGATCATTATTTAGTTAAATTTTTTTTAACGAAAGAGTCTGGGGTACAACCCAGTTTGTCCACATACCAAGAAAACTATCATACACCATGTTTATTATTTAATATAAGTTTTTATTTTTAATTATTATTTCTCACATTATAAGCATTGTCTATGCTATAGGATATTACTTTCATTCTAACAAACTAAGATAATAAAGGTTAATATAGATAATAAAAGTCTACATCTTCTAGGTAATAAATATAGGTATTAAATCCATGGGGAAAATGAAGAAGTGGAAAAAAGGAGAAAAAGAAGCAGTGGAAAAGAATAAAATAAAGCATTTGTCTATTAGAAAAAAATAAAGAGAAGGAATCAAATTACAGAGTAGTCCTGAGGACCTGAAGAATAAGAGGCAACAAGGAAGCCATGGAAAAGGGCCAGATCTCATAAACACACACTCAAGTATCTGGCCTCTTTCATGATCTTAGAAATCCAAACTGCACATATTTAAACAGGAGCAAATCACCTCAAGTAACGTATCAAACAAATCTCTCCCAGCTTTGTTTTGCTATTGCTGCAACTGCAATTTGTGATGAAAATTTGCCATCATAATAGAATATGAAAAAACATGCTATTCAAGAATCTGAAATGATAGCCAATACAGACTGTTTGCACTGAATCCCAAACACCAGAAAGGTAAAAAAACCCATTTATTATCTATTCAGAGGATAACTGGAAATTCTCTTCCTAGGATTCAGTCTGAGAAGGCCAAGCTGACTACTGGAGAAGATAATTACATTGCCTCCGTATACCACCATGTTGTATTTTATTCTTTGATGCTGATCCGGCAAGTGGAATTAAAATAACAATGTTAATCAAAAGGTAGATAATACATGTGAATCTCATCATCCCTCAAAATATTTGGTTGAGATTAATCTTTTCCACAGTGATGAAGTTCAGCAACAAGAACAAAAAAGATAGGTACAGCAAGAGGTTCAGCCCAGTAGTTCAGACACACCTTTGCTCCTTGACTGGCCCTCTTGATCTGACTACAGGTTTATAGACAGGCATTGTTAATAAGTATCAGCAGGCATCTTGAAAGCAGGAATCAGCCTTAATTCCAGACTTTGACACTCCACCCACCAGTGACTGACTAGGTGGAAGAAGGATTATAGAAGAAATTTCACAGGGAGATTTTAGAAGCAACTTTCCTAAGACTTAAAAAGTACTTTGAGCATGTAGTGAGAGATAGCAAAAATAAAATGTTTAATTGATATTAACTTGTTAATGCACAATGATTGTAATGGGATTTTTTTTTTAAATTACCCATGCCTTTTTAATGCTATTGCCCACAGGAAAAATCAGATTAAAATGCAGAATTCCCTCCCTCTCCTGAGAAAATGAAAGTAAAATTAAACAAACAAACAAACAAACAAACAAGCAAAGACTTCTTGACTACACTTAAAGATGAAAAAAGTAAAACTGAGTCTTGCTACGTCTAATCCTGGAATTTCCATAGGACATAGATACTGTGCTCATGGAACCTCAGAAGAAGAAAATTCTCATGTTACTTTAGAGCTGAGAGCAGCACTGATGTGACCAGGAAAAGCTCTGTTCTTAGTCCTCAGAATTCACTGCTCACCTTCAATAAAATTTTTCCCTTCTCTCTCTCTAGGACAGAAGATTTTAGAGGATCAAATTTTATGACTTCTCAGATCCTGCAAGCAAACAGATTTTCCAGATAGACACTGTGAACTATAAATCTCAGGTTGTTTGGAGACCAGACAACACAGGGAAAGCACGGGCTATGTTTGAATCCTGGAATACTACTTTCTGTGCATTTCTTCCTTGGCCATGACACCCTAAATGACAATAAAATCATTGAGCACTCAGCCTGTCTATATTTTACAGGTGTTTCAGTGCTTTTAGTTGAGGGAGAACATTTTATAAGCTTTGGGCAAAAACCTCAAATAATACGTGGGTTTTTTCTGTGCTTTGTGCTCATGCATTCAAATTTGCTTTTAATAACCTGGGACAGAAGCTTACGTTTTTCTCTTGCTTTGTTTAATTCAGACAAAGTCCTTACTGATTTAACACTTCTAAACTGGACCTAATTCTAATGCAACCTAAACCCCTCTAAACCCTAATTTAATGTGAATCTAGTCCTGAACCCTAATTTAATGGGAATCAGGGTTGAACTGATGAATTTAGCAGCAAACAGCAACAGTAAGAAGGGAAGGAAAGAGGAAAAACGGAGAGAGGCAGGTTTTTTACAGGAAGTTAAAAGAAATATTTCAGTCTGGAGAAATATCACAGACAAGAGTGAGGGCTGCACATCTGAGTCACTTCCCCTTAGCCCTTTGGTGAAACAGGATGAAATCAGGACAAGGCTGGAAAGAAGTTTGAATCAACAGATCAGCAGAAGCCAGTGAAAGCTGGCACATGCCCTTTGCTGTACCCTCTGTACACTCCTGCTCAGCTGGACAACAGAAGCTGTTTTCTGACAGAGCATCCTGCCTAGGCCTGGACACAGGCCAAGGCTAAGGCTGAGTCTCAGGCTGAACTCTGACTTCCCTGGATTCTCCCCTCTCTCTGTTCCCAGGTTGTCCTGAGCCCAGCCCTGCCCATGCTGTCAGGGCAGTGCTTGCTCTCAGTGAGGGGTTTGCCCTGACTGTTGGGAACATGATTGTCCTAACCTTGAAAGTTCAGAATCGGGCCTAAGTAAAAGGAGTCCAGGGGACAAGGACTAAATTGCATCCTCCCTGACTGTCCCTTGAGACTAAAACTGAACCGCTCCCCACCCGTGATGAGATCATTAACAACGAGGCACTGTCACCAGTGTTATTCCCTGCTAAACCATGTGAATCACCCAGCTTGCCAAGGAGGCTTGTGCGTGCATGCATTAGATACGCAGAGTTGGCATGCTCTGGAGTATACATATGAATGTACAGGCTATATTCCGTATTTCTCAGCATCTGACAGAGAATCGGCAGCCAACAGCTGCCTTTCCGTTGGCTGCCGCCTGCCTGTTTATACCTGGAAACCTCAGAGCATACATTCTTTCACTGAAGACATTGCATAAACACTGGTCTCTGTCAGAGGCATGCAAATTACAAGCAGAAAATTCATTAGGATGCTAAAATGCTTCCTGACAATATCAGGTGGGAACCTAGGTATTAACAAATTGCTCACAATACTTCAGCAGCAATGCAAGAAGACTCCCAAATGGAAAGTACCTTACAAACTTTTCCAGTGTTTTGACAAATGAAGAACCAAGGATTACCTGGTTTAACAAGAAATTCACATGCTGTTCAGACACAGCCTGGTACCTTTCAGCATAACCATATAAATGTAAGCCATAGCAGTTAAACAAGGGAAGGGAACAGGAAACAAAACTTAGAGGAGTGCTTTGTAATATTCTTTCTCAGTTCTGGTTCAAGAGAACTCATCTCTTCCTGGTTTTGAATATTTCATATAAACAATGCAGTCAAACATTTGATCGTCATTGCCATTATAACGGCCATGATTAATGAGCATTACTCTAATCAAAGGTGTATTGTAATGTACAGAATCAAAGAATGTTAGGACCTTTGGAGGTCATCTTGTCATATCTTCCTGCTCAAGCACGGTCACCTGCCACAGGTTGTCCCAGACCATGTACAGACAGTTTTTAAATATCTGCAAAGATGAAGACTCAACAAGCTGTCTGGGCAATCTGTCCCAGTGCTGAATCACCCTTAAAGTAAAATAATGTTTTCTTATGCATAATCTTTTTCCCTATTTATAAAGTTTTTTGCATAGCAATGTTATCCTTATGCTTTCAGTTTATCATACATATAGACAAAATTCCTACTTGTAATTTCTATGCATGAGAAGCTGAAATCATTCATAATCCCTTTTAAAACAACAAAACCTTTATGATATGAATGCCTGTTTTCACCACGAACATAATCATTATTTCAAGATAATACCTAAGTACCAGCAGGATTGTTTTCCCTGCAGGTTAACATTTAAAGTTGCTCTGGTTGGACTATTGTTCAAGTCAGATAAATTCCCCTTTATTAAAGCAAGAGTGATTAATCTTTTTTTTTTTTAGTCTTTGCACATAAACTTGCATACATATTGCCTGATCAAAGAAAATATAACTGCATATATTCATTATCATCTCTTTGTAATAACTATTCTATTGGCATAACTTAATCTAATCACTTGATTTATTAAGTGTTTAACTGAAACAAGAAGTTTCTTTTACCATATTATTTACACTTTGAGGATGCGTATCTGTGCCAAAGCTGGTTTTAAAAATTGGCTTTAGAAAATTTTTACATTCCTAGCTTTTTTATATAAATGTATATCCCTAATACCAAAAGCTGAACTGTACTAAAATATTTTGTTATCTAGACATATTGCCTAGGAAAAAACCCACCATATTTTTCAATATAATGTTTTATATCAAGTTTTAATTATTTTTATGTTGTTTGCATGTCTGTGTGATTCGCCCAATATTAAACTTGAAAAGTTTATGACAGACTGTTCCAAAAATTATATGACAGTTATCAGCACATTAAATTATAATTAAGAAACAGATGAATAGTTCCACATACATTCCTTAAGATCAGAGACCATCTAACCTCAGAAATAATTCTAATCATACCCCATATTCTGTCCTTCATTGTTCTCACAGTCTTCATGGTTTTGTGTTGGGGTTTTTTTGCACATGTGATTTCTCTCTCACATGGTTCATTCCACGGTTTCATTACTAGTCTCTCTCTTCCTTCTAGATTTCAAAGTATCGTTCTTGTGCTACTTTATTTTATTTTGCTTACAGCTGTCAAATGGAAATCAAGTAATGAGACAAAGTTTTGAATAATACTTAGCATAAAAACCTGCATGCTGATACAGTTCTGTATTTCCTTGACTGTGGCCTGATTCAGTCTCTATTCTGATTGAGAACATTCCCTAGAGGATGCCTAATTGTATAATTTTCTTTTCCATCTGTTGAGAAACTTTTTGTATTTAATCGACATAGCATACATTAATTAGCTAATAGGCAAGTATTTTACTTGTTTGAGAACTCTTGCTGTCAGTTCTTCCTTATACGCTGAGATACTGGGTCTTTGTTTTTAAACTGAGGACCAAAAAGAAATATCTTTCATACTTTATAAAAAGTATTGAGAAATAAAACTAGCAGTATATTGAAACATTAATAGAAACTAACATTTAAAGTTTCTGGCTATAATTCAGACCTTTTACTTGTAGCACAAAAATTCAGAAGGGTGAAAAGAAATTTTTTTTTCATCTCTGCTTGACTGTAGTTCTTAAGGCACTTCAGATGTTGCTCCCACGACTACCATGCCAAGAAGAAACTAAGTTCATCAGATCTATGCTAACTTTAGACAGCCCATGGAAATATTACAGCCCTCTTCCTTGTTTTACAGAACCACCACAGAAGTTTCCCTTTCAGCTACCAGAAGAAGAACAGGATTTGTTAGCTGAGAACTGTTTTGGTAGTCCTGGATTCAGGGAGCATCAGGTGGGCAAAATTTGAACGGCATGTAGTAATTGAATATGGGAACCATGTAACTGGGAAAACAACTGCACTATGCCGTGGTCCAGAACTCCTAAATTCAGCAAGCACTGGGAAGATCTACCTCTTGCAAACAAGTTTCTATTCATTCAGTTAACTTCGACACCATTCTTCTTTGATGGGCAGTTTCCATGTTTGCTGCTTGGACTGCAATTCACTGAGGACTGGGACAAGTCATTGCCTTAAGCAGATGCTGACAGTTGTTTTAAGAGACAGCCTCTCCTGGCTCTCCCTCTGAGTTTCTGTTGATATAAATAATATCTAAGTTTTGAAGCTAAAGCAGATCTCATCTTGTTGTCCTTGAAAAAGTTTATTTCTGAACACTACTCCAATAAACACAGAAAAGACAAGGCTGGAGCATAATTTACCCCTTGACCTTGGAAGAAAAGCAAGAAGTATTAGAGAATAATCCATACCTTGTGCCGTAATCTTACTAGGGGCTGATAGGGCCTAAAGTCATATCCTCCCTTGACTGGCCACCCGTCTGCTCCCAGCAAAATGCATCCAAGAAGTAAAACAGCAGACCACCACATAAACATCTTTACAGGTCGGTTTCTGTCAAAATAAAATGTATAAGTTCAGAGATGCAATACTACTTTGGCATAAGACATGTAATAAAGGTTTACAATAGTGATAATCCATTTGTGGAGTTGAATAAATATAGTAGATATAGGACAATCCATCTGGCACAACAGCAAAGAGAAAAAATTATAGCAGTATTTGGGACAGCAGTATCAATTTAGTTGTGCTGAACTGAGCAATTTCTTACCGCTATTCAATATTCATATGTGGGAGTCACTGAGGAAACAACCAGGAAAAGTCAAAGAAAAGACAGAACATAAGAGAAAAGCAGTGGTGAAAAATGCAGTATTTTTTCTCAGATAAAAGAAAAAAAATTATCATCAATCACATGCTCATCAAATTTTCTTCAAATGTGGTCTCTTGCAATGCACTGTTCACAGCATAAAGGCTTATAATAATCATACTAACAGATTTATAGATACGTATGGCATGACAGTTCCCTTACACGGTTCCTAATGGATGTGCACACGTACATTTCATAAGTGGTTTCAGAACCTATTAGAGATCTGCAGTATTCATTATTGATATTCAGCATTTGTGTTGAAACCATCATGTTAAACAGACAACACAGCAAACTGATCTCCATTACTTCAAGACACTCCCAAGTCAGTCTCCTTATTCTATATTATTTAGTCCTGCAGTATGTGACACAGATGAACCAGTCTCATGCATGAGTGGGTTTTTATTCCCCTTTCTACTTTGCTTTTAGTTCGCTTACCCTGCCAATGCAGAAACCTCTGATAAGAATAAAGATATACAGGAATAAGTACAAAACATCCTAAGTGTGCCCTAGGAGCCCAGATTGTGCACCAAATGTTCGAGTCTTCCCAGACATTTTCTTTTCTATGGGAAATCAACCGAGCATAAAATGTGAACAAATTGGGGATCACTTATCATCCTGTATCATTTACAGTCATGCTCCTGGTAATACTGTTAAATAAACTGTGGTTTTGATTCCTATCATTCTTCACATAGCAGTAGTCCTCACAGTCACCTGGAGGCAGAGAGACTGAATAGAATTAATTCCTGTGGAGAGATTAAAAGTAGTAAGTGAACTCTATTCTTACCTCTATTCACAGTCTCAGTAACGGGATCCTACTTAAGGCTGTTACCCTTCTTTGGGGACTACTCTACCAAACTTGGTAAAACTACTTAAAGGTCTGTTTCATTCTCTTTCCAGCTGATTTTTCCCAGCCTGCCTTGCCTTCACACTTGTATTTCAAACAAAAGCTCGACATTAATACACCACATTACTTTGACATCACTTACTTTTTGTTCCACCAAACCCAGTCTCATTCTGGGTCCCTCTATTAATCAAACTTAGCATTTTTTCTCATTTATCATTGCTCATTCCAACAGTTTCCACTTCAATTACCTTTCTTTGGCGCTCCAGCTTTTCTAATATACATAGTAGAAGTATCTCTCTTAGGGGAGCTTGCACAGAATACATTAAGCAGAGCATTATTTGAAACACAGAAAACAAGCTCTATTACAGAGAGATATTTTACATAAATAACTTGAGGCTTGTTCTTTTACACCTGTTCAGTAACAGGATATTATAGTGAGGATAGGAAACAACACAGTGAAGTTTTCTTCCTGGGTTCCCCTCATACTTCCACCAAAACAGAATAGCTAATCAGATGTTCTGGTGGACCTTTTCTATGGGATTATTACAACTAATCTACCTCACTGACCTGAAACAGCAAAAAAAGACTATTTCAGAACTCGGAGAATTCAAGTGCCTTATGGTATGGCATTTTTCTTCACTGATTCTGTGTTAGTTCTCAGTATCACTGTTACTGGAAAAATAATTCCATTAAAGAAAAGAAAAAACCTAACCAAAAAAAAAAAAAAAAAAAGGTCAGAATCTTGATTTTTAATCTCAAAGAAAACATCCTTTTAGTTGTGTTTGTTGAAATTTTTTTTTAAATACTTAATTGTTGACTTTCAAGGTCAGAATCAGATTAGTTTAGCACTTGTGCATGCTAACACCAGCTATGCATCATTGAACCTTTGTCCCTGTTGTGCACTTGTGGAATATCTCTCTGTACAATGAAAATTTGGTTGGAAAACAGTCATTTCACAGAAGGTTGTAAGAGCAGCCACATTCCACCACCCTCCCACAAACTGAATATATTTCAGCCTCATGAGGTGTAAAAGAATAGAGTCCTTATAGTTTTGAAAATTGTTTGACCTTGAAAAGCTTATTCTTTGTTCTTGTACAGAAGAAGAGAAAATTATTACATGCTCAGTTTCTGACTTCATTGCCTGATACTTGGATGAACACTTACAACACAAATTTAAAAAGTAAGTTTTTTGGACAGATGCCACCTGAAATCCCAAAAGTATGCAGGGTGTATGCAGTTATTATTTGCCTTTTTAGAACTTGTAATAGCCACTTTTTTTTTTTAGGTAGCATACATTTTCTATTGAATTTATTGGATATCTAAATGATTATTTTAAAATTTCTACCAAAACCACAGTTCTCCTTAACACTTCTATTACAAAGTCTTTATTTAAAGAAAAAATTATGACCTGTCCTAAAGACTTATATTGTTAAAGAGCTAAACTAAGAGCAGGGATAAAAATGACTTTTCAAAGCTTCATTACAACTCCAGATTTTGTTGCTGCATATAGCTGAACAGAAAGAAATAAGGTATCACAACTATATATTCATGTTACCTAAAATTGCTTCCTTCTCATTTCTACTTGAAGTTGCAGCACAAATTATAAGCAAAGAAGTTTTTTATGTTTCTTCTAATATTATATTATCAAGAAGTCAGAAACTGTGTTTTGAAAGAATTCTTATACCACGCATTCTGGGGCAAAATAGCATATTTCTGAACACAAATTTGCATTAATGATCTAGACCCTGTTTACTCATTAATCATAATCTTGCAGAACTTGATGTTTCAGTGTTTAGATACCATTCTTCTGTATTTTTAACTTCATTATTACATATTTGTAAATCAATTGCTTATAGGTTTTTATTATATGTCTACTTTTATTTTCACTGAAGACTGTTGCTTCTTTATATTCATGTAACCATGTTTGGAAATCTGATGAGTTTACTTGGTTTGCTCTCTCTTTAAGCAGATGCCAGCCTGTATCTCTGCATTTTCCTGTTTCTTTCTCTGCATGTTTCTCACTTATAACATAGCTTATAGGTTAAAATGCAAAGAAAAATTTAAAAATTAAAAAATATTCCAGTACTTATTTTAATATATATATATATGATTTGTCTGCCAGTAAACAGTGAACTGAAATTCTTAAACAACTACTAGCAATAATTCCATATCTTCCATCTTATTAAGACAAACAGTTAATTTACAGTTACTCATTGCATGTAAATTATTAGGGCATGGGGCTCCCAGTCCCCCATTGCACACAAATAATTAAGGTGCTGGGTTTCTTTCCTCAATATGGATTAATTCTCTTATTAATAATGCACTAAATGCACTATTTTAGCATCAAACTGATCTATGTTGTAGGAGCCGTATGTGTTGTCTGCCATCCTTAGATTTTCCTCATGAGCTGAGGAGGAATAGAGTGAAGGATGTTGAACAGATCACAGTTGTTCCTTTTTTCTCACTGTACAGTAATTTCTTCAGTATCAAATTTAGATTTTCCCTTCTGATTCTCAGAAAGCTCTGTCATGTCACTTTTCAGCCCATTTCCAGAGCATTCATGAATCCGATGTACTCTGCAGTTTTCTCACTATTGACTTCTTTCCATTTCAGTTACTTCTGAAATTTTTTTATAAATTATTATCCGTAAGAGGATTCTTTCATTCTCTTTTGTCAAGTTTGTACTGTAAAACTCTTGGGTGAGGAGCACTGCTGGGAGAGCTGTAGCTTCTGAACTGACAGAAGGAATACCTTAGGATATCTCACCTGCCTCATTTAGGTAAGGGAATTGGGGCCCTCAAATATTTTTCAGGGATTTTTTTTTTTTTTTTAAGCAAAGAAAACTACTTGAATTAGGTTCCCAGAGTTTCCACCATCACCCTGATGGTCGGCTGGTCACCCTTGAGTTAGAGACAATTTCTTTTAATTCTTGAGGAAATATAATGCAAACCTGTATCTCCCTTTTCCCTCCTGCAAGTGCTTTTCACACTTGGAAGTCAAATATTTTGTGGAAAACAAACTAAATCCCAGTTCTGACACCTTACTTATGAATATCTAATAATGATTAATATATTCTACAATACCATAGCGACTGCTTCCTCTCAAAGTTATTATGATTTCTAAATCTTCTCAGCAGTTCATTGGTAATATAAATTTTGTTCTTTGCCTAACTTTCTTGTTGGACTAGGAAAGAGGTTCCTACTGTGAGGGTTTAGCAAATACATGATAAGCACTATTTTACCTGGCCCCATGCTGTAATCTTCACAGAGAAGCTTGAAAAGATACCATATTTTACACAACTAGTTCCAAATGTGATAAGGTGTATTTACAGTGTACTAAAAAAAAAAATCTAAATAATGTAACCTGGCTTAGCCAGAGTTTATATGAAGAGTTAAAACATATACCCAGTTACAAGAATGTCCTATTTTAAAATGTATACATACTTAAAATTAGTAACTTTCCCATTGTCAAAGCTCTTTTCTTTCCCCAGAATTCCTCAGCTATTATGCTCTGTTCTGTGTTGATAAATGGTGACTAGCCAGGATATTTGGCATTAAGAAGAGAGATGCAATTCATTTGAAAATATAAGTATTCCACCTCAGTAAACTGATCTGATCAACTTAATGCCCCTACAAAGTATAATAAATGAAATCTTAAATACTGGCTGAATCACTGCACTCCTCCTGCCTTTAAAAGAAAAGATACATCACATATTAACCTGGCATTATTTGAAAGGTCAGTTTCAACATATCAAGGAGTAGTACAGTATGCTCTCAGGAAATGTCAGTCTCTTTTACATATTATTAATCAGAAAAAAAATAAGAATAAAATTAATTGTCTATTTTGTGGGGATCAGAAAAAGACCATAAGCTATGTCACCATATTCAGTGTTATTAATAGGTTTATAATACAGCCACCGTGATAAATATAAACCATGCTTCATTGCCTGTGACTTTGAGGATTTCATTGCATATAACCATGGATGCAAATAACCAGCCATGAAAGAATACACTGGTACCATTTCTTAAGATGCTTTTATCTACCCTTATGGTTTCATGGCAGAAAGGCAGCAACAAACAGTATTTTCTTGTGCAGAGACTATTATATTGCATTAACTTTGAACGAATAGCAGAAGTTTTAGCTAAAAGCACGTCTTTTCCCATTAGCCTGCCTCTACTCTACCCTAGTGCCCCACATCTTCACACACAGCCTGCCTTAAAAAACCTTATGACAGTTATCTTTACACGGAATATGGGGCTCTTACAAAGGAATCGCAGTATCATATTTTCTTATGAATGCAGCCGTAATCCATATCTAGCAATGTTTCTCCTTGTCAAAATGCAACGTGGAAAGCAGATCACAGTGTCATGGGGGCAGCTCTCACCCCCACGACTTGCTGACAGCTTTTGAGCACTGCACACTTCATGCTGTCACCTTCCAGTTCTCCTCCAGAAATGGCAGCCACACTCTGAACCAGAGTTGTTAGGTCACCTTAACTATGTACGGCAGGCTTGGGGCTTGCAACAGTGAAGTGCAGCGCTGCCACGGCAGCCAACAGCTCGTACATCTGCGTATCAATCTGTTCTGACTCTCAGCTGCGACTTTATGTGGCTACAGCCACTCACTGTGCAGGCACATGCTCTTCATCCCTCACCCACCAAAAGAGGGTGGCAAGTCATTTTGGAACAGCCAGCAATGCTACTGACAGCTCATGTGCTGGAACACACAGGATGAGAAATATCTTTTTAAAAAAATCTCATAGAAAGCCCTCGCCACCCCATATGTATCCCTGCCTTCTGCTGACTCCTGTCCATCTCTCCTTCACTCCTTTCCTGATTTAAACTGCAAAACCATCACACAGCATAAGCAGAAGGTGGAATGCAGGCCCTTGAACTCCTGGTCCTCTACTACTGCACTTGGTCTTTGTGCAGACATTAAAAACACGTCTGGTGGCTCCAAGGCAGGTACCTGCAGGCACCACCGTGGTAAGCAGCCAGCACCAGGACCAGGTTTTCCTGCCTTTCCCTGTTAACTCTCTCTCTCTGCACTCGCCACTTGCTCTGCCAGGTGCTGGTGGGTAAGAGCAGAAGCCCAGGCGGCCCATCCCCCCTCTGTGGGGGGATGCAAGCATGATCCATTTGCCCAGGGCTTTTCTAGAAGGGCTTCTTTGGAACTGGCCCTAAAAATTTACAGCGGCTCATGTGAACCTGTGCACAAGTGGCCTGAGCATGCCAGGGGCATTTCTGAAAGGTCAAAACACCTTAAATGCAGATGCAGCAAGGACACTTATCTTTGCTGCTAACTTCATGCTCTAATTTGATCTTACCATTTTCAGTATATGTATTTATCCATTTATATAAAGTCTTAGTGACCCAGGCTTTTAGTGAATTATAATGAAATGAGAAAGGGCAATTTTAAACCTTTCTTATAAGTTCTTCACATGGTCTCATAATTTCTTTAGTATTTCAGAAAGAACAAAATGAGGGTAGTATAGTTCACATACCTCAGAGGACCTTTTCTTAATGGATTCGAGTTGTGTGTATTGATCTATCTTTTTCCCAAGACTTCAGTAGCAACCTCAGGGTGGTTTTAGCATCATTGATATTTGCAAGTGCTAGTTTGTGGAGGTTACACTGTTAGTGAGGTGGTCTCTTTCTTTCCTCATTAAGCAAACTTGTCACAGCTGGTTCCTCGATATCCTAGAGGATTAATGTTTACCATCATGGCAGTATCTGAATCGATGGAAATTCAACCACTTTATGTTATGAAACCAGAAACAAAAAACCTGATAGCTTAGAACTCAGGTGAATAGCTTGGTACTGTCAATATTTTACAAAAATTGTAAATTGACACCTAGTATACCATTGTGTCACTGTGTACTTTGCACAAGCTAGAAAAGATAAATACTTTGGTTTTCAAGTTGCTGATGTTTTCCTTCTAAAATAAAACACTACTAACATTAAATATAAGTAGAAACAACAGCTGTTGGCACTCCCATGGTAAATTGTTAAGAGTACGTAGGAGAAAAGACATTATCCTAGAGAAAGAAAAATGGCTGCTTAAGATACAACTTTTTTTTTTAAACAGGTAATCTGCTAAATTAAAGACTAAAATTCTCCATATTTGCTGTGGTATTCTAATCTACCACCCTTACTTCTCCCTTTTGTTATTCAAGAAAATACTGAGGTTTGGTAGAACGGTAGTTACCAACAAAACCACTGAAACCTTTGTGTTATTGAACTCCTTGGATGAATGCTAAACCATGATATGTCTACCATTAATTCAAACAGCCATGATAATTTAGAGAATCCCTTTCTGTTAAGCATTCTGGTTATTGCAATGATTTTACCCCTTTACATCTATGACACCCTCTGCGTTGAAGCGCTGAAGCCAACAGAGATGGATCCCATCTTTTTTACCCAGTGAAAGAGATTCCTCAATAACTCACCTGGTTTAAAGTCAACCCACATGGAGATTGTTCCTCAAGATCACCATGAAAATAGCAAAGACTGGAATAGACAGGTTTGAGGTCTTTGCCTCTATTGGATTTGAAGTAAAAAAAGAATTATGAAGGACTAAAGAAGGAAACTAAGTCCTAAACCACAAAAATGTAAAGAGAGAAGGTAGTTAGGGACAGGGGAAGTAGTGTTTCAGTGGTCTTCACAGGATGGGAAGAAAACTAGAGCGCATATCAGCGAGAGACATGACATGGGAAAGTCTGTGACATGCAAGAAACCATGAGCTCCTCAAACGCAGAAGGACGTGGATGCACTCTGGTGTGATGGAAGGCAGTATACACAATAGTACTGGCAGGAAATATGAAATTATCAAACTGCAGAGAATAAAGATGCATGTGAATTTTTGTATAAGTGGATCGAAGCACAGCTCAATCAGTTACCAAAAGGACTGATGAATGTTGCAGCTATTTAAATAAACAAGGACTATTCATAGCTGAGGGCAGTTTGTCCTTATCAGTATTGAACCAAAAATACATTTGCCCTCCAGTACTCTCCCCCATTGCCCACATTAATATAATTAAGCTAACTATAGAAGAAATCCTGACCTAATTGACAACACGAAAATAACTCTAAAATACACACTGAATATGCTTGGTCCAGAATTTCTCCTTATTTATAGGATTTAGTTACAATGAACATTCACAAGAATGGAAACAAAACTTCAAAGTAACCATGTTAACGAAAATGAAAGAAATTCAAAGTTTCTTGTGATTGTCTTTAGAAAAAAAATCTATTCCATTTATATAGGTTCACAGAAATATACAAATAAAATGTTCTGTACTTGAATGGCCAAAATAGTTACAGGTATTTTCTCTTCTTCACTTTAACTGCTGTGGGGTTTTTCGCCTCTCTCCTTTCCTGCTTGGTGGTGACTCGACTCTCTCTCTCCTTTACTGTCACAAAGGTCAGCTTTCTTCATGAGCCTCAATTCAGCACCATCAGAAAGAAATCCAGAAAACTGCACTTAAGTTTTGTCAGTCATAAAGCTGGCATAGGTTCCTAGTGGCATGTGCTTGGATGTTAAAGTCCAAGTCTATAAAAGGATTTTCTCACCTTATGTAAAAAGAAATTAATAGACTGAGAGAAATCAGTTGGGAAACACATACAGTTCTGAGATTCTATAGAACAAAAAACCTCACCCTATCATAACTCATGAAAAAAAAAATTGACTCTGACAGCTGACTTGGTCATTTGCATTCTACTATTTATATTAAATTTAGTGCATCATTACAGTACATGGTAATTTTCCTAGAAAAACTGTGTCCTTTCTTAAATTTTGCAAAGATATTTCTAATAAAATAATGCATTTATCATATGCTTACAATCACATCCAATAGGATCCCAACCTACATTTCCTGCCATGTTTTAACTGTCTTATACTACTTCACTGAGTTTTATTGCTTATGGTTTTATACCACTCTACTAGAACTACTAGGAAGAAGCCTTCCAAATGCATGCTGGAAAGCTGACAGTAAACCAGAAAAACCTACCATTTCCTGATTAGGTTGTAGTTAAACAGGATTGTAAAATAAGATTTTTTTCAATAATTCATTAGCTAAAAAAATTGTTACTTCTAAGAAAAATGAAATGGAGATAATACAAAGCAAGGAGCAGACAGTATGTGGTGATGAAATGGTAGTATGTGAAAAGAATGCATTTTGTGTCCCCTCAAACACCACTGTATAATACATTGAAAACAATTTTTTTGTGTTCATTGACCTAAAAACCCAAAAGGTTTTACATATTTTATTTGGTTCTTGTTTTTTGGGTTTTGAGGGGGATTTTTTGCACTGTTTGGTTATTTTTGGAAAGGCAAAAAGGTAAATAACTTCAGTTTTATTTATACAATAGAAATACAGGGAAAAGTTAATGTAGAATGGACTAAAATTAGGTTTTGACCATCAGCATGCCAGGAAACACTAGAAAGCGCCTCAACCAAAAAACCCCCTATATTTCAACAAGAAATTAATGCTCATACGCCATCACCAGACACTCCATATCACATCTGGTATGAACTCTGTGCATAGGCAAGAACATCCCATCTCTTCTCACTTGAAGGCGTCACTGTGAAGCTACAGCCTGAAGAGTGACCACCCCATCTGCCTGAAATATAAGTTTGTGCTCCCTATTTCATCCCACCTTGATGCTACTCTCAATTTTTGACCGCATCAACTCTGGGATTGTCCAAGACACCTTCGTGAAGTGCCATGTTCATGAAGAAGAGCCAGGAGATACGGCTGAACATCACATCCCAACTGCTCTGTTACAAACGCTGATCACGTGGCAAATGTCCAAGTGGCCCTTTATTGATGAATCAGTTAGTGCCACATGAATTATCCTCAGTGCTGACTCAGGTAAGCATCCCTATGTTCTTAGAACTGAAAGCTTCTCTTGCCTCTGTGTTTTGAAGGTTTGGGAATGCCTACCCCTCAAAAATTTCAAGTATTTGTTGTTATCCAGATGAGATTTTCTGCAAGCCAAAAACCACAGAAATTCATCAAAGCAGAGAAAGAGGGTTTTGAAAGTTATTTTGAAAGTTTTTATCTGGTTGAGATACTTGCAATGGAATCTGAAGACTGTTTACCTTCTTTCAGTTCTTATGTGACTATTAAGCAGTGGAAAGAGCCTCACTGGAGGAAATCCAAATGACTTTAATGAATCACTTCAATATTAATCACTTTCATACAATCATTCCTGTATTCTGAAAATCTCTCATTTTGATAAAACAGGATTACCCTGCCTACAGATAGAGGGAAGAATCCACCCTTCTTTGTCATCTTCAATGTCTTAAAGTTGCAAAAATGAGGCAATCTGATGTTCAACGAAGAGAGGTGATGATAACTTCCATTCTCCAGACTAAGACATGGATCATCTCAAACCACAGCTCATAGCAAACCCAGGTCAAACTTCTTTTTGCCTTCTCCAAAAATACTGAGTATGATCTGTTGCAATAGAAAGTTCCAGCAGGAAGAAAAAGAGACTGCCAAAGAAGGATAAAGGCAATAAATTTAGGGGACCAAACTGATATATCAGGTTCACTGTCCATCTTCTTGGCATGGTGCAGGAGATGAGGGAAAAGGGGGTGCTGCTAAGGAGGGAGAGGGGATATTCCATGTAGCTTTCTTGCATTCTAAAAATCTCCAATTTTGAAAAAACAGGTCAGCTCCCTAATCCTTCTCATCACTCATACCAACACCACTGGCCAATAGATGGAAAGGAAAGACTGATCAACAGGTGTGACAGGATGTGAGGGATAGCAGTGACCCCAACACAGTTCAATTAATACTATTAACTTATTTAGCTGCAAAGTGAAATTGCACTCTGATAATGGCTTACTTGCCCAGTTACATCAAAGTGAACACAATAAACTTTAAATCAACTTATTTAAACTACAACTGAAAGGCTGTTTAAGCAAGCTTAGTACACTAGTATCTCTCTTACACTGCTGTGACATTAAACATGACCCAGAATTCCACAGCAAAATGGAAGACTTTTTTGCTACTGGGACTCACAATTATCTGTTATTTTATCTATTGTAAATACCCATTCTAGAGCAGCATTCTTGTTTTTAGAGTGGATTTTGGTTGTAACAGCCTTAACAGAAATTTAGGACTCTTCTTTAGTAATACTGACTTTTACCATTAATATTCTTCTGTTGTTAGATTTGCTCACTGGCTCTAATTTTATAATATTTCCCGCAGATGGCCAGAAATAACATGCATGCAAGGATAAAAAGGAGGATGCAAATTTCAAAACAATGCCATAATCTTCATGACAGAAGTGTTCATCTAGTAATTAAGTGTCAAGTTGCGCATATGGTGTCTGATTTATCCTCATATTTTCACTGATGGAAACCTGCTATGATAATATTAATGTAAATGTAACCATAACCATACCACTTCTCAGTCAGTCTGGGAGCACAGAAAAGCTATTTTTTTCTTCTCTTTTTCCACCAGTAATTGCTTTATTTTCCACTAGAAACTGAAAGAAGAAAAAGTAGCTACGAAGTCACAAGTTTAGCTATTGCAGACTTTTCTTCTTCTCCTTTGTGTATCTAAGGGAAATAGCTACTTCCCTTAAATACACAAAGGATTTCATTCTCTTTTGGTGGATCAGGAGTTACATGCTGCTGGTTCACAACTATTTCATCAATGTTTTCACTCCCACAGATACTATGATATCCAGCAAACAAGAAGAGTTTCTCTAGTGAAATATGTCCAAGGCTTCTGCCCTCTGCCTAAATATCTTACACTAAAATTTAATTCCTGCTGAAGAGAAAAATTACACTGTCTCTTAACATGGAGCAATAGAAAAAATATTTCTGAGTTCACAAAGTCCTTCCTTGTAAAAATACTTAAGAGCACGCTCTAAAGTTTTTGTTAACTTTTATGTACAATTAAGACATTTTGTATTTCACTTACCACTCACTTTCCACTCTGTTAAGTCCAGATCTGCCAAATTCTGACACTTCATTTGTGAGCAGTTGTGTCTTCTTCTGGGTGTAGGTGTATGTTAGAACAAGCCAAAAGGAGTAGCAAGATTCAACTCCTGCTCATAGTGTTCAGCTCCTAGAAAGCATAACCTTCTATTTTCTGTACTCCAATTCTTGACAGTCTTGAAAGACTGGGTAAACTCAGAAATGTCCTAAATTAGATATTTATGAGCAGCACTTCTTAAAAGGTACTTTTTCATATTCAAAAACTCGAAGATTAAATTTCCACATAATGATAATACCAACTTTCTTCCCCACTCCCAACCCCCCCGAATGGCTTTCTCTGAAGTGTAATTAAATTGTAAAAATATTTACTTTGGAAAACTCTTTCCCCGGATGTTTCTCCTCCATTTGTACTTACTAATAAACTTCAGAATAATACTTTTGCCTAGATGTACACTTTTCAATCAGGAAATTTCCATTCTGAAACTTCACTTTTAGGCCTCATCTTTGTAAATTAGTTTAACCTTCACACACATTGCATACTCATTTTAAAGCAGTTTGACTCCTTTCAGTAGCACTTTTCTATTGCATTGTGCCTTGGTTTAAGTTCCTCACTGAGGTGTTTTAACTTGTGAAATCTTACAGATGACATTTTGTATTCCATGCAAAGGCTACATGATGAACAATTACAAACTGTTATACATAATTAAATACACAATCTTTAACACAAAAAACCTGGCTTTTGTGAAATAAATTACTATAAAAAATAGAGAAAGTAAACCCAAAGTAAAAGATACCACAGGAAAAACAAAGTGCATAATTAATGCAGGACCTAAATACCAGAAACAGAAGAAAACTACTTATGTGTTTTATCTGCCCCACACAAATAATTCCAATGCAGTTATTACAGGATTGTAAATGAACTGATCCCTCAGACACTAGTCAAAAGCAATGAAAATTTCATAATGATGATTGGCTTACAAACCTAATCTAAAGGCAGAACAAAGAGTGCTGAGAAGATACTTTTCCTTAAATATTCACTGATTAGAGTGAAATTCTTTGCAGCAAATGGCATTCCTTCTTGACATCCCAAATTTGCTGTGGCTGGTAAATCAGTTGACTTTACCAATGGTAACCTCAGAAATCCATGTCTAGAGATAAATGGTGAATTGATGCTTTAAAATCCCTCAAATTACCAAATACTTTCCTTTCTTAAAAACACCAAAGTGGGTCTCATGGCTGATAGATACAAATCAATATGCCACAGAAACCTCCTGCTGCATGCTGGGATAAGAAAGCTGATGCTGAAAATAAAAATTACAATCTGAGATGTTAAGCATCTCAGATGTATGGGAAGTTTAAAATAAGTCTTTACTTTGAATACTGAAAAAAACCCCAACCATTATGAATGATTTTTTCAGTGCTTATATATAACTCTGCCGCTCTTTTCATAGCTCTTTTTGGAAGAGCCCAAACTGAACAGAATCACAGAATCATTCACCATTGGAAAAAACCTCTAAGATCACTGAGTCCAACCATTAGCCCAGCACTGCTGCGTTCACCACTAAACATTGTCCCCAAGTGATGCATCCACATGTTTCTCGAACACTTCCAGAGATGGTGAAGAAACCACTTCCCTAGGCAGCCTGTTCCAGTGCCTGACCACCCTTTTAGTGAAGGCATTTTTCTTAACGGGAAATATTTAATACTCAATACTTAAATAACACAAATTTTAAAATTCAGAATTTCCATCCATGCATATCTTGTTTGCTTTCTTCCTTAGAAAAAGAAAAACAAAGGTACAAAACTTACTTTTTAACCGTTTAAAGCTCATGATCAGCTCTTTAGGTTTTCTTCTACCATTTACTCATGATAACTCCAGAAACATGCCCAGCTTCTAAAAAATTCAAGACTAACTCACTAAAATTGGACCTCTGTCTCTCAAAAGGCAAGCGGAGAATGACAGAACTGAAATTATTAGCCATAATAATTCACAGTGTTCATCGAGGAGTCAGATACAGAATATAAATTAATAAAAGCACTCTAAATCATTAGAATCAGCAAATTATAGCACAAACTTTCATTTAAATCTCTTTATTAATATGAGAGCTTTTCTATCTGAGAAACCATGAGAACAGGGGATGGTATTTTTTTATATGGATTTCTGACACTTTGGAAGTATAAACCAAATTTTCAGTAAAGGTTTGTTAATGATTTATGTGTATATCATGTATACTTTTACAAAGATAAGCATAGCAGCCCTTTAAAAAGTTTACTTATGCATGGAAAAGATTACTGAGAGCCTAGAGCAGTAGATGAATATGACTATTACACAGAAAAGATATAAAGGACATGAATATATTAAAATATTAGATTTTTGGTCTTTTGGGGACACCAATTTTAAGATCTGATGCTTGAAGCACTCCACTAATGTTTCAAATGGAACCTCCAATGTGCAGAAAACCTCCCCCCACCCTGCTGACTGCACCAAGAACATAAAAATGTAGCCTGTTCAAATACTGCTGTGAGAAAAATTCTCCAAGCATAAAATAAGAGAATCAGCCTCTTAGACAGTAGACTAAAATGCAACTATAGCTTAGCAACACAGTTTAAGTTCACTAGAAAACCTGTCTTCAGTTCAAAAAATAATTTACATTTTACAAAAGTTAAACCTCAGAAGTGATGTTAATAATGTTTTTTTTTCTTTCAGTGTCCCAAGGAAAGAACTAAATCAGCCCATGCCTCTATGTCTAAAAAAATTTCTGCAGAATATTACTGTTTATCAAAATCAGCCTTGAGCAAATATGAAAAAATCTAAAAGAGAAACATATGTTCTGTGTTTAAATACTACCATAGCACTAATTATTGCTGGGTTTCCGAATTACATGAGAATATAAAGGTAGTATAAATGAAAGACAGAAACATAACACATACAAACAAACAACAGAAGACCAACAATTTTAAAAAATAGTATTTTACCTCTCCACTATACTAACTTAGATTCATTCACCTTAAAAGGCATAAGAAATAAATGAAAAATATAATCGGCCTTCAAACTATCATAACCTGGTGCTGTGTCTTGTAGTTTATTTTAAATAAGAATTTTCTCTCTGTCAAAGTACTTGATAATATGGAAGAGCAGCACTGTGGTGAACTGTATTTCAACTTAAAAATCAGCCCTCAAGATTAAAAACATCAATTTCTCACTGAAGCTGAGGTTATGGCTAACCTTGGCTATTGCAAGGAGAGGGAGGATCCATGCAACTTAATTCCACTTGACAAGGACAAACCCAAAGTACTGTCACAAGGGGCTTCCCTTCTTTCTCTGTGGACTTTCCACTGCAAAAACATGATGAGGTGAACTCATGTTTCCATCTTGAAACAGGGCAGAGAGAAAAGAAGGGCTCACTGTCAGAATAGGATGTTACTTTAAAAAAAAAAAACAGCTTTAATTCAATTTAAAATATTTATCTAAATAAATACTCTCTAAGTGTAGAGAGACATGGAAGTTGATGCACGGACCACTCAGTGGACGAGGAATTGGCTGGATGGCCAGACCCTCAGTGCTGTGATCAATAGCTCAATATCCACGTGGAGACCAGTGACAAGTGGCGTTCCTCAGGGGTTGGAATTGGGACTGGCTCTACTTAACATCTTTGTCAGTGACGTGGACAGTGTGACTGAGTGCATCATCAGCAAGTTTACCAATGACTCCAAGCTGCGTGGTTTAGTCAACAGGCTAGAGGGAAACGATGCCATCCAGAGGGATCTGGACAGGCTTGCGAGGTGGGACTGTGCAAAACTCTTGAAGTTCAGCAAGCCAACTGCAAGGTCCTGCACCTGGGTCGTGGCAATCCCAAGTACAAATAAAGGTTGGGTGGAGAATAGGTTGAGAGCACCCCTGGAGAGGAGGACTTGGGGGCGTTGGTTGCCAAGAAGTTCAACATGACTCAGCAATGTGCACTTGCAGTGCAGAAAGACAAATCCTGGGCAGCAGCAAAGGAATTGTGGACAGAAGGTCGAGGGCGATGATCCTCCCCGTCCATTCCATTCTTGTGAGACCCCACCTACTGTATCCAGCTCTGAGAACCCCAACATGTGTCCCTGTTGGAGCAAGCCCAGAGGAGGGCCACCAAGATGACCAGAGGGCTGGAGCACCTCTCCTATGAAGCACCCCTCCAGGGTCAGAGAGTTGGGCTCGTTCAGGCTGGAGAAGAGAAGGTTCCAGGGAGACCATATTGAGGCCTTCCAGTACCTAAAGGGGCCTTACACAAAAGATGAAGAGGTACTTTTTACTAGGGCATGTAGTGATAGGATGAAGGAGAATAACTTTAAACTAAGAGTAGTTTTAGATTACATATTAGAAGGAAATAATTCAATATGAGGGTGTTGACACACCAGAGCAGCTTGCCTGGAGAAACTGTGGATGCTCCAAGCCCTGGAAGTGTCCAAGGCCAGGCTGGATGGACTGAGCAACCTGGTCTAGTGAAGGTGTCCCTTCCCATGGCAGGGGGTTGGAATGAGATGAACTCTAAGGTCCCTTCCAGTCCAAAGCATTCTTTCCTTGATAATATCAGATCTTGCACTGCTATGAATACTGCAGAGATAACTAAGTAAATGTTTGGAAATGATACTGTCTTTCAGAGAATTTTCTGAGCATTCACCTCTCAGACCTGAGGAATATCTGTAAAACACAGAAAATCTGCCTTTAACAAAGGTATCTGGTCTCAGATTTCTTTCAGATCTCAAATCTCTCATAGAAGGTGAATAGTTACCAAGATGTGGTACAAACGTCACATAAAAGTTTCTGCTTTTTGTTGATTTAAGACTCAATTTTCCCTTAGGAGGGAAAAATTAGACACTGCTGCAAATGATGATGCAAAAGGAACAAAAACCTCTCCAAAATGTGACAAAATAATTCTCTTTCTCTTAAAATGTAAATGCAAAAGCATTTTCAAAGTTAACAAGATGCATTTCTTCTTTTACTTAGGTACAATAGGTTATTTTCTGCTCAGTGAATAAAAAGTTGGACTACAGCAACTCTAAAACACAGGTATTTGTGAACTGGTCATTCATTCATGTGCGTTTAGCTTTCCACTGCACTACAGTCCTCAGAAAGCAGATACTAGTCTTTTCTGCATAAATACTAAATGTGTTTGAACTTTGCATGTTTCTTGCTATCACTGGAAGGCCATGATTGTCACCAAATACAATCCTCAATTATATAAATAATTATAACATTAGTGCACTATATTCACTCTGTAACAGAATCAAAAGTTGCATTGATCTTTTTGACTGCTTTTGCATATGAATCAAGATTTCCATTGATGTACCAGAATGATATGAAAGGTCTTTGGTTTTTCTTTACTAGCAATCATTGATGAAAAAAACCAATAAAACCCATGAACAACATATATTATTACTTATAGTGGTGTTTTAAGTAAAGTTTATGGAAGAAAATACATTTTAAAAACAGAACTTGAAATGTTGAACTTTGAAACAAGTCATAATCCGCAAGCTCTTTGAAAACAAAGTTTATTTCTACTACCTATCATGTAAGAATTTTCTACCTGTTTTTGTTTTATTGCTCATTGATTTGTTTAAAAGTGTATAATGAGTTACATGTTATTTAGGAAGACAAAGTTCTGTTATAATAATAAAAATACATACAGTTCAGAGTTAAAATGCAGAAAGCCTCTAAAATATTTTATTTCCTAATCGGAGCAAAAAGTATGTAAAGTAATAATCTAGAAGTTCGTATCATTTAATAAAAGAGTAATTTTAGTAATAAATAAGTTTTTATCTGATTAAAGTTATGAGCTGCTTTCAGATTATTTCTTTTTGTATGTATTAGGAAATCCCTTATGAAGGAACTAAAAATACTTCAGAAAGTTTTTAATATGCTGATATGAAAATGATAATGGCTTTTACCACAAGACCGCCTATTCAATGGTAAAAATATTTCAGATTACAATAAGCCTCACTTGGAATAAAATGAGAAGAAAGCCCTCTCTGTCAGGAAAAGAAAGAAGTATTTTAAATATCCTTCATCTTCCATCTAACATTTTCAAGTACTTTATTGCACAAAAAAGTCTTTCTGAAATCTGCTCTGAAAAGCACTGCTGGACACCAACCTCAGTTAATTCAAATGCAAATAAACTGTGAACTTCAACCTACTTCAAGCGATCAGTGCAACCATTGCCAACTCTCCCCTCATTTAACTCTTTAGAACTTCGTATTTTCTTAAGATTTCCACGACTCAGCAACGCAGCCAAGTAATTCACCACTAATTGTACCTAATGAATGCTTAAAAGAGTGATTAATTGAATAGACTTACTATGATCATTTCTAGGATACTAAGTGTAAATACCTGCATAAACGTTGCTATCAAATAAAGATAAAAATAGATAACAAATGCACATTTCAAGTCATTCCCATGCCCACTTGGTAAGGAATCATGCCTGGCTAAACCACAGCAACCTCTCTTGCCCAGAATACTTAGCCAATACAAGTAACAATGGCATAGAGGAAATGAGAGATACTGGCAATTAGGGAGCCTTTTTGAAGTTCTTCTGCCACAGTAACTGTGCAGAAATTTCTTCATCTGCACTGGCCCATCCAAATGAAGACACATCTGTTAATAAATGCAACTGCTAGAAAGGAACACAACCTACCAGGACACAAGTCTTTGTAACTAGAGGTTACTCAACCCAAAACCTAAAGAAAGAACTTGTAAAATATCACAGTAGAAAATAAAGCTGTGGGTTTGATTTCTCTTGAATATTGTTCCTGGGCAGTAGTAACCCTTGATATGGGAGGTGTTAGAGGGAGTTTCACACAGCACTAATTTCAAAGGAGCTAGACAACCACTACTCTTGGTCAACCCACAGCTTTCCCAATGTCTCTTTACTACAGAGAAAATATTTGACTTGTTGCTCTTCTGATAATATAAAATTGTTGTCTTTTCTGTCTACCAAGAGGCAGGGAAAAAGCATGGTGTATTAAATATGTATAACATCATATGCAAACAAGTTTCCAGTCTTTTCATTTGCTGACAGCTATTCCCTATGCTTCAGAAGGTTAAA
>VZRQ01003409.1:1639583-1717340 GCA_013397975.1 Machaerirhynchus nigripectus
AAAAAAAAAAAAAGCTTGAACTAAAAAACAGGATTAAACAGATTTACAACCAAAGTTGGTAATCTATTTACTTTAAAATTAGGTAGCATAACAGACCAAGCTACACTGACCAGTAACGAATATGGTCCTGATTTTGCTTAGAAAAACTGTAGAACAAAGTCAAGAGTGCCATTTAAATCACTGCTTCCCCTTGAGACAGCGATTCAATCCTGCAATATTAAATGTCTACAATTATCCCATAATATCTGCCAGTCTGGAGAAAAATAATCAGAATTGACTTCCTAAACTTCATTTAACCTCTTACCTTTGAGATATTAAAGGCAAGTTCAGATGTGTAAAATGGCAGAACTATTCCTATTGGAGCTCCATCTTTAGATTTGAAACTAACAAAACTGAGCAGAGCGTTGTTTTTAATATTATTTTATAGTCTCAAAAGAGAAGAGTGACAGAAAATTTATATTTTCTGAAATGTTATATAAAGTCACAGTTTGGGACACCATTTTTCTAAGAAAAATAAAAGTTTAGTATTCTTAAAAGATAATTTGTGTGATTGTAACAGTTCTTTTCTTCTTAAGATTGAATATTTCTTTTTAAACAAATACTAAGAATTATTTGATAAACTCACACACACACAGAATCAGAATGAAAAACTGACATGATTAGGTAGACCTAGAACACACTTAGAACTGAGCAACCACAATATTTGGGATTTTACTGATTACCATTTGCTGTCAAAGCCTTAAACCAGTAAATAACCAAGTGATCCACTGGAAAAAGTAAGCTTTGGACCCCTGACAGGGTTATGCATATGCTGATATTTTTAATAGTCCTAAGTATGCACCCTCATATGCACACCTTTGTGTGTTGGTCAGCTTAAGAAGAGTCTATAAAGTAGCTTTTTAAACTCAAATTTTCCCTGAATCCTGTTTTTGTAACAAAACTCCTCCCTGATTTTGCATTAGTTCTTCAGTCAGCTGTTTGGTCAAGTCATCGACAACTTTTGTTGTTGTGTTGATAAAGGACTTGGAAGTGCGTATTTTACAAAATCATATTCTTACAAGTTTACAAGTATTCTTGAACAAGGTTTACTACTGCAGATAGACTTCTTCTAGTTACAACCAAGGACCAAAATGGCTATGGACCACACTTAATGTATACATATATTTAAAACACCATTTTGTTGAAAAATAGCAGTGCCATTTTACCTCCTTGGGGTATATGTGTCATTTCAAATACCCATTTTTCAAACATGATTTATCAAATAAAGCAGCCTAATACAAATGAAGGCAAAACATTACACAGAAAATACAATCAGATATATAAATATAAAAGCACAGAATTAATGTCTTAGTATCAAAGTTTATCATCTGATTGATGCTGGTAAAATGACTGATCTCAGAAAGGTCAATCACTTTTAATCGTGTAATAACAGAGATAGTCCTGTTGACTGGAAAAAGACTGTGTAGGAATAAAGACCACTCAAGTGAACAATGATTGGCAGATTCAGGCCTCCTATAAACATTAAAAGTTTGCATATATAATTAGTGGTTTGGGGTTGTTCTGTTGTGGGTCTTTCTCCCCTTGAGTATTACTGTAGTGTCTGTACCACATGGCTCAAAATAACTTTTTCAAAATAATTTTGTAATGCCTACTTCAAAAAGTAAATATCCTGAATCTCCACACCTTAAAAGCCATCATTTAAAATTATATCAAAACATTTCAAAGCAAATCAATATTCATGTCAATGACAGATGATAAGAGCTGTCTTAGCTGATTGATAGACTGTTAATGAAGGCTTGCAACCAGTCCAAGTGTTGTGTAATAAACTTTCCTTCTCTACTGTTGAGAGAGGAAGAAGAGAGCTGTTTTATGATTGGGGAGAGGGGAAGGGGGAGAGAACAATAAAACATACTTCCTAATACTACCCAAATGCAATGAAAGTCTTGGCATCCTAAACTACTTTCTCCTCATTTTGCTAGCTTTCAACTTTACCCATCAGTAGCTCTGTGCTGCTGCCTGATGGTTATCTTTATACTCTAGCTGATACAAACATTCAGCAAAAAGAACCCACCTAAACATTACGGAAACGATGCAGGAGTAAAAAAAATGCTGCAATACTATGAAGCAGCCTCCTTTCATCAGCTTCATCTCATCAGCAAAAGTTACTTTACACTCACAGCTACTACAACTGCTAGCACTTGTGCAGGACAGCTGTGTAGAGAAACACTTGTGGTTTAGGTCCCAGTTCCTAAGAAAATTCATCACAACCAAAAGAGTATGAAGTGCTACGTAATCCTGAAAAACACAAGGTGGGGACCTCATCTGCCTGCTTATTCTCTTCAGTTATCTCAGTAGCACTGGCTAGCAGCAGCAGCAGCCTATTCCCTCTGGAATCAGCCTTAATCTCAGACAGAAACCCCTGCATGGTGCTCAGCTCTGCGTGTGCAGAAATCCCTGCATGGAGCTCAGCTCTGCGTGTGCAGAAATCCCTGTGTAGCACTGAGCTCTGCGTGTGCACAACTCTGCCAACTCACAGAAGCAGCAGCAAACTCCTCTGTGAAGCAGAGCTCCTTACCAAGCTCACAAAATGTTAAACACTGCTGAAAGAAAAAGACATTACATCTGCCCACACTTCTCAGTTCTATTCAATTACTGACAACAGCAGTCCTATAAATGCAACATAATATGGTATTATTAAATCCAAGACTCGCATTTATGCCTAGTTGCAGCCTGGAAGCAGGCCTGATGTTCGGCCAACACCAAAAGGAAAAAAACCCACAACTTTCACAGACACACACACCCCACACTGACCTTGGAGGCAGGGGTGGTGATGATCCCTTTCATAAAGGTGCTGTTTCACAAGCTGACAGCGTTACAGCGCTGAATTGTTTGTCAAGTAACAGGGTATCCACCGTCCTTCTGTTACACTCGTATACAGGCACGCACAAGAACACAGAGCAACATGGGGCTCTGCTTTTAAATCCTCTTTAATTCCTACTTTACTCTCTACTTCCCAGAATGACCTCGCATATCCTGTCTTCCCCCAGATAGAATCAACCAGAGCTTCTCCAGTCCCCCCAAATCAGTTTTTATAGAAAGAAGGTTCTGTAATCTCTTATAGGAAGATCTCTTTTGAGATCTTTCTATAATATTCGAGATTTCTAAAATAAAACATTTTCAACCTTTTTAAAAATTACCCGTAGAGCCAGTTTTCAATAAAAAAAAAGCCTTGAACTTTTCATTCAGATTCATCTTTTGTTTATGGAGACCTTTTCACTGAAAGCTGCACCCCTTTTCCAAGCACTGCCCCTACACTGACCCAAGGGCTACCAAGCTTCCAACTTTGCTCTGCCTTTAATTGCCAGCTCCTACATCCCAACCAGCACCCTGCTACCATTTACGTGAAAAATATGTACGTGTGTGTGTGTATATATATTGGTATTGCTGCTTACCTTGTCCAAGAGTCACTAAAATCCACAAGGGAACAAAACAAAACCCCCAGCTCGACGGGTCCTCGTGCAAATCGCAAAGAGAGGAACACTTCTTCCCTTAACAAAGCCAAAAGCGGCTCCGCCGCGATCCGGTGAGCAAGCGAGCGAGCGACTAGTCCGGAGCAAACTCGGCGCAGTTCCCGTGACGGCGCTTCCCAGCGGGAGCAGGCGCGGGGAGCGGTTCCGCGGCCGCGGAGGCGGCGCGGGCGCCCTTCAGCACCCGGCGCGGCGCGGACAGCNNNNGTGGGACGTCTCGTGCTGCCCCAGCCCTCCTCGCCGAGGGGTGCCCTGCCCACGCGGGGGGCTGTTACCCCGGCAGAGGTCACCGTATCCCTCCTTCGCCTTCCTCTCCGCAGGGCCGTGGCCCCGCTCCCTTTTCCCCGCGGTGCGCAAAGAGCCCTGGCCGCGGGCGGCGGCACCCAGCGCCCGGGCAGATGGCAGCGCGGGCGCCGGCAGCGAGAAGAGCAACTGCTGCGAAACAGCGAGTAACTCCCCCCTGAAGCACAGAGGGGTGTTGTGCCGGCGTGTTTCAAGCAGGGAATACAATATTCATAAGCTTTAACATATCAACGGGCTATCTGAAAGCTCAGGTATGCTGGAGGCTTTGCACCTGTATCGGTAATCCCTAGCGTCCACACCAGATTTAGGCGCTTGAGTGCCAAGGTGGAGGTCCCTGGTAACCCTTGCCAGAAACATGGACATGTGAACCGGAATCTTATTTAGTTATACAGAACAAAAAGGGGGGGAAAAAAATCACCTTGAGATAAGACCATTAATTACATGCTCCATTTATAAGCAGAAGAGGTACCTTTGCATGAACAGGAACAATCAAAACAAAAAATCCAACTGGAAGCTAATCGCCTAAAACCTTAGAAATATATTCATGTGAAGTCAAGCAGAGGAACAGTATTTTGAAGTCTCTCTTGAAGCTGCTTTATTGTGAGATAACAGGTTTAGTTATCTGATTTATTACTTTTAAATTAATTTACTATCCATTCCACCACATTTAAAGAGTAGCTCCTTCATCTTCAATGTGAAATCATTATGAAAATTAAGTATCTACTCCTCATGCCATTATAGGTTACCTGTTTCGTGCCTTTTGGGAAAATACTTTACAGATTAAAGTATTAAACTGTCTTTAAATCACCCATGGCTAGGGTAAAGCCAGACAGAGGTCAGCTGCTCTGACGTACATCAGCTTTCTAGGTTAATTACACATGTGTCTACATGTGGAATGAACTCATAGTGAGAAACAAAACTAGGCAAATACCATACCTAAAAACTGAACTAGGTAACATAGGAAATAATAAAGCAGGATAGGTTGGATTGCATTAGCTCATTACTATTTTGTGAGGGAGTTCTTACTGGACAGATAATTAGGTCATGGCACTGCAAGAAGAAACATTATTAACTTTGACACACAGAGTGTGGAATATAAAGCCAAATAAACTAGGCTTTCATTGACCCAACCCTTTCTAATTGCCAGTTATCATGAAGGCAGCTTGTAGGTTGCATTTCTGAAACCCTTTTATTTTACTTCTCCCCTCATTTTTCTCTGAAGCCCTCTCAGTTTTTTTGCTAAGTACAGACAATATAATTGCACTACTTAAGGACAATTTTTGCAATACAAAATTGACACTCAGTCTACTAGCACAGCTGTACCAGAAACTCTTCTGGGAGAGAGGTAAACCCCAAGCTGACTTGTTCAAAACTGAGGGGAAATTGAAATGTTGTGAGGGTGAATAGGGACCTTGTTCATCCATTCTCCTTTGCCATTTTGAAAGTACGTTAAACGAACAATCAGCGATTACGTAGATATTTTATATAACCCAGTTATTGAACTAGTCAGGAAATTGGTCAAATTATGCAAGGTCTAACTTAATGCTTGGCTTTGCAAATTAGCAGACAATGAATCCCGAAAATAGCATATGGAAGACCCTCAAAACTTCTGAAAATCTCTGCACATTTTGAGGACTTGCACTCCTAAATATCACTGTAATGATACAACCATGTAATACATTAAGGTATCTTGGCATTCCTGCGTTTTTGAGTGTGTTTATCTGATCATGCATATCCTTATTCTTTGTAAACTCACTGAGGTATTCAATTTGAAAGCTCATACTTAATTAAAATTACTTTAACTTATTTTTAGCACATTTTTTTCTAATTTTTCCTCTAATTTAGATCTGTATCAGCTGTAGACCATAGTTGGAAAATAAATTTTGTTTATTCACATCCTGACATCTTTCTGTCTTCTGCTTAATGGATATTATTTGTGAGCTCCATTTTTTACATTGTTGGCTGTGTTTTTACTCACACACAGAAAGAGATGTGAATGAATTTTTTTTATTATTGTTATTATTTTGTGACCCATACATTATATCATCACTTTCTGCAGTTCAAACATTTTCATCCACAGAGTAACTGGGATATTACTTTATTGGATGTAATGCAGACCAATATAAATTATAGTAATGAAGAACTTACTCTGTGCCTAGCAATTAATTACTAGTCCAAAGAGACTGTTGCTGCTTAGTAGTACATTTCTGGTTTCCATAACCTTAATTTGGATACTTTATGATCATATCTGGCAGTTCCCACATAGTGTGCCAGACAATTTTCAGTTTGGTATACTCCTGAGCCCCATGTGCTTGACAGTCAGTTATGCTTGGTTTTTATTTTTTCTACTCCAATTACTATATTTGAAGCATTTGCCATTGGGCAGAGGAGAACGCATGCAGTAAATAATGGCATTTTCTTGTAAAGATGAGAAACACAGGGGAACTTCAAGGCTGGTTTATGTTTGTTTAGACTATAGATATAAATAATAAAGATTCTCTATTTTGTATTTATGAGATGCTGCTTAATATAATATCCAATACAGCAGGAAATTTTATGCAAGACAAAGAGAAGACCAAAGTCGCTGTATGTTAAAGGGAAGTTAGTGCAAATAATAGATGATTAAAGTTGTTTTGGCAACCCATTCAGTATGTGTCCATGCCATGGTTTAACTCCACTTAGCAGTCAAAAATCAGGACAGTCTAGAACATTTGCTCTTACATTTCACAACCTAACCACAACTCACTGAAGTTAGAACAATAGTCACTTTCTTTGACTATTTTGTATCTCCTTTTCTATTGAAAAAATTTATGGAGAAGGGGTTGTATTCCTTGTAAACAGCATTGCACATAAAATGAATGCAGAATTAGAGAGTAAGCATCATTTTTCAGAAGTGACTATTTTTCTTCTCTTGGCTTTTTGACCACTAGTACTCAACATATAATTAATTTAATTTTTTTTTTAAATTTGTGCTGTGGATTTTGTGTTAATAATCAGTAAGGGACAAAAATAGGACATTTCAAAAACTTGCCTTGTTACTTACGCTTTAGATTATTCCAGTGACTTCTGTGTGGCTTGGTACCCCTCACCACCTGCAAATCCAATAAAAAAATTTATTTTTCTGTGATCCATCTTTAAACATTTGAATTGAAAAGCATTTCCATTAATAGTTTCCAAAAAATTCAGGATATTAATATCTGATACTACTAAATGTTAATTAATTTGTTGTCTTGAACTAGCCCAACAACTACAATGCAGTAAATAAGACCAAAAAAAATTATTTTTGTCTTTGAATGAAGAATATGCAACACTTCAAGCACAATTATATTTGTAACTTAATATCAAACATAGTTTTAGGCACGATAAATTCTAGCAATACTGAAATCTTATTGCAAAATAAACAGTCCAAAGTACTGCCCTTTGTAGGATTTAATTTCCACTTCTTCTTAACAAATTGTTCCTCTTTTATTTGAAGACAACAGCTGCCCCTTCAGTGCAGCTGTTACTACTGAAGATCATTGATTAGCTTGAAGTCAATGACAGCAAAGGAACTCTCAGGATGCTCTGATATGAGATAGCATGAATAATCCTCCAAATGTCTCTTTCTCTCTCTTGCACACACGCAGCATGAAGTTTGGACACGTACATCTTTCCCTCATTTTCCACTGGTCTAATTCACTCAATGTCTGTCCAATGTTTTAATGAAAGATGATAGTGCATCCACTCTAAACTGTGTCCTGAACAAAAAGCACAAGAAATGCACTGAGGCCTGGACCGGTGCTTTTATAACAGCAGGGCATCGTGAGCACCAGAATGACAGACACTGGCAAATGGCACTGAAGAAAATTAGCTTATTCGTGGCTTGGAGAAAGGTTGTGCCAACCATCTGTCACAGGAGATCTCCCAGATGACAACAAGGATCATAAAGGCACATTAAGGTTTTCCCCATATCTCCTCAAAGCCAGTTCTCACAAAGGGACCCAAATAAAAGAAATATGCATTATTGTTCATGCACAACAAACCTACCTTTGCAATTCATCAAAATAATTCAAATGCATACCAAAAAATAACAGATGTAAACTCAGAGTGTGTGGGGGAGAAGCCTAGGCTCTGAGGTTCGATCTGTAGATTTTTTCATTATTTCTAATAAAATAAATGCTATAAGTTCATTTCAGTGTGTAGCAGCTTTGCAGTGATGGTGATTCCGACAAGATGATGTCCCCTTTCTCATCTTGTGAAAAAAAAAGTAACAACTGACTAAACAGTAAGGAGATAGTACACTACAGAATTAATATCCACATTAAAAATTACTATTGGAAAAGAATTAGGCAATGAGGATAAATATTTAATTTCATATTATCTAGATTTTTTCAACTTCATTTGTGATCAAATAATTTCATTATTCATTATCGTCGAAATCTGAAAGCATAATACCACTCAATAGTAGATAGTACAGATTCTATTAAAAAAAAATCTCCTCACGAAGAGAAAGCTGCAGATACTCAATTTCACACTCGGTGCCTAGTTATAACATTTAAAAGAGATCTCTTAGGGCACCTACTGGGGAATTTTAGCATTGCATGCCAAAGAAAGAGCCTGTATAAAGGGTAAGAATCTTAGTACAAGATTTAAACAAGAACATGATTTCAACCTTTTTTTTTCCTGCACTGAGCAGTCCTCATTCTACCGACTGTAGCACTTAAAGCAGATAACCAAATGAGAAAACTTCACAGCTGAAAGGATTTGCTGATGGAAGGCGAAGAGCTAATACTCTACATTTCAGAATTTGGCAGCTCTTGACTATTTACACGCGTATTAAGTTAAATAGATCATGCTGTGCTTATATAGAAAAAGTATTTTGCATTAAAAATTTTACTAAAACCATAATGAGAAATTAAATTAATAGGAATTACATACTAACAAGGATGTCAAAGTCTTTGGATTAGGATTGTTTACTCTTTAAGTTAGTTTTCTCAAACTATTTCGAGACTTTGATTTTTTAGCTATTAAGTTCTTTGGTTAATCCTGACATCTCTAATTGTTTACCATCTCATTTTCATTTGCTGTTTGATTTATTTCTGTCCACTAAGACAGAATATTCTCTATTTTATAGCTCATTTCCTCAAAGTCCCACACAGGTGATTTCTGGAGACATATGGTACGTAGCTAGAGGTTTAGCTAGCCTGTGACAGAAAAAAGTTTTTTTAATGATTTTACAGAAAAGATAGCTTTTGAAACTTTATCAATGAAGTAGGAAGCACCTCCTATCAGCCTCATTAAGCTGGATTTATTTTTAAGAAAAAGTTCTGTAAGGGCATCTCTTCCTTCAACATTTTTTTTGTGTTTTCCAAGAGTCAGTGACCTGTAACAGTCACTTACAAACTCTGGGGAGAACTGTCTGATACCCTGTTAAAAAACACCAGCACCAAACCCAAAACAGTAACACACCTAACCTGCTGCTGAGGCACACTGGCAAGTTGTTAATGTCCACTATCACTGCAGTTTAGGTAGAAAATTCCAAACCAGTAAAAATCCCCTTGAGCAGGGGATAAGTATCATCCTTGTGTTCATTTTATGCATTACTATAGGAACTATATTTCACAAAAAATTTTGAAAAGACATACAGACTTCTGTGCCAGTGCTCAAATTCAAATGCCCTGTGCAGTCTGTAAGCATCCTTGAATTGTCTGATCATTACAGCACCAGAGAATAATTCCTCATACAATCTGAGAGTTCCTGCATTTGCCCTAAATCTCCGTGACAGAGGTGAAGTACAATCACTTGTTTTTGAGTGTGTTTTCCAAGGGAATAAGCCAATAAAAGTAATGATTGCATGTCTGGAACAAAAGTCTGAATTAATATACACTGTTGTGTAGCCTAATGCACTCCTAGTCATGTATCTCATCATGTATCTGATCCCATCCCAAGTTGTACTAAGAATACAAAGGAACCAGTTCTTCAAAGACTGCACTTACTGGCTTTGAAGCAAGTAGGTCTGTGAACTCTGATATCTGTACAGGGTAAGAAACATTTCCTACAGTTCTAGAGAACAAGAGGAGAATATAATAAGATATGTAGACACATCTTAACCTGTCTCTCCTTGAGAGCAATCAGCTTGTCCCAGAAGAGCACAAGGAATATTAAATGGGACGAGTATTCTGGCTTATTGTCTTTGTGAGTTTGATACAGCAGAATTTCTCACTTCTTCAGGAGATAAATTTCATCAAAGGTTCATACCCATATTACAAAAAACTACATATGGTAAAGAATGCAGTGAACTTTTCAGCAGGGAGACAATGCCATTTTTCTACGTATCAGTTGGTTCACAGTTCTATGCAGCCAGAATCCGTCTTTGTCTTTCCAGACAACATTCTAACAGTCTGAATAAGAACAAAAAAAATAAAAGGGCTAAGCAGTTCAAGAAAAGGGAAATTTCATCCCCTGGCAACTAATTTCTAACCATTTTGCCACTGCTTCTGCACAGAAGAATGATGGGATGTAAAAGGGGTAGTATAACAGCTTCATGTTGGCAAATCCTAATGCAGAAAAAGGATATATTCATACTTCTTATAAAGTAGTTTCTGGGACAAAGTTAAAGCTGTAGTCTTGTATTCTGCACACTTTTTATTCATTTTATTTCATTCTCCCTTCTTTTTCAAAGGTCACTCTATAAACTCTGGCATTCACAGGAAACCAACTTACTCCTGCCAGTAGTATAGTGTTAAATATTAAAAAGTACACATTTCTTAAATATTATGAGGGATGCGATATGATTACTTGAAACTCTTCAGTTTTTATCCCTCTCAATGAACCCAATTCAGGAATCAACCAGCTCTACTTCAAAACTTCACTAATTTAAAGTGGCAGACCTTTAATTACATATGACATACTATCCAATTATGTGAAGAAAAATATATTTTCACCAGTACAGTACCATTTGAAAAGTTGAGATTTCATTTGCCAAAAAAATCAGATTTTCTCCAAGGGCTTTACTCAACAAGGAAAAAAAAAAAAAAGAAAGACAGTGCATTACAGCTTGTTAAATATCCAAAGACCTCCTTTCTTGTAGTTTATCCTACCATTCATGTAATTTCTGTTGAAGTCAGAAATAGGCCAAGTAGGTTCTTGTTCATCAATTTTGTGGATTTATAGAAATTTGAAAAGGATTACCCAGTCACACATGAATATGAAAAAAATTTGGAAGAAAAAAATAGGAAAAATAAGATCTTAATTTAGTTTTAAAAGCAATTACAAAGAAGTTGTTGAAATTCATAATAAAAGAAATTTTTGTGTTTACCCTTAACACATCTGATTACTTTACTGTATTCACAAATACTGATCCTGTTACTTCTGTATACTTCCACAAGAAAAGAAAACACTGATGCCCTCTTTTTGCTTAAATGGGAAAAATACTGAGAGGCTAAGCTGTTTAAGCAGTTACAAAGGAAATCTGGGGCACTGCTGGGAACAGAAGTTTCCTATTTCTTATTCATTCTTAATCACATGATAATCCTGCCTTATCAATCAGCACGTCAGTTTAAAAGCAGCGATTACAAGTCATCAATAGTGATGATCCAATATTGCAGTACAATCAAAAAAGACACACAACTGAACTTTAAAGAGAGTTCAGAAAAATCACAGTCGCACGCCTTTTAGCATAAATGGTACTGCTTGCCTGATGTAATCCAATGCTGTTGATTCAGGAAAAATACTTATAGTCACTGTAAAAATACCTGCTGTGCTCGCTTTGCTTAGCATGTGCTGCAGAATATACACACACACCGTTATTTCACTAAAAACCTCCAGAGATATAGACAGTACAGTTACACTGGCAACATTTTGAAGCAGGATCAGAATACATACCACATTTTTACATTTGCTCCTCTGCTAAATCAGTTACTTGTTTTCAGTCAGGAAGCCAACATCATTCTGAAGTTTCATAGTTCAGAGATTTACACAGTTCAGAGAGCACATTATAAAAGTATATTAGGTGCTACTCTCAAGTATAGTTATTTAAGATATCAAATGGCATTCATGTAAATGTACATTAGAAAGCTTTGATAAAAGGCTACTAAGTTGCTAAATGAATCGTCAGGTTTGAAATGCAGGTGCAATATGCATACTCAATTTGCACTTATCTGTATATTCTAGCACAATTTCTGTCCACACACACCACCAGTGGTTTTCTCCAGCAGCTCCTCATTCAGTCAATAGACATGGATGAGACAATGTCTACTTGCAAAAGCTGTTTTCTGCAGGCACATCTAATTGCCAATCACCTATGAGTCGTTTGTTCTTTGTGATTTACTGAGCACCAAAGAGGCAGAAGTCAAGTTTCAAGGCAGAAACCAGGTAAATAAACCCAAAAAGCTTCTCCTTACTCCACCTGCAATCACGCACAACATAAATTTAGTCTCCTGCAACTAGTACCATGTTTCATATGGGAGGCATTTTACTCCCCATGTATTAGTGTTTTTCACAGTTTTGAGGGGTAATAGAGAAAAAACTAAAGTTGTGGTCTAGACAGAGAGGTGTGGATTAGATAAAGTGACTTACAACCAGTATGGAATTGGCAACTTTAAAACAGGGGCAAGAAGACAAGGGTTTGAAGGACAGACAGTTATATTTTCAAGGAAGGGTATTTCCTGAGAGAAACATCACTGGAACAACCAAAGAGATTAAATGGCAAGACAAGATCACAGACAAAAAGATTCTCTGGACAGGTAAGTACAGGAAGTAGAGATGACAAGAAACAACTTAAGAGACGAAAGAGTTGAGGAAATCGGAAAAAAAAAAAGCAGGTAAGAGGGAGGAAGAGAGAACAGAATTAAATTCCTGGAATAAGTGAAATGGCTAGAGATGGAGATAAGAAAACTCAGTACACAGGATACCGAGGAAAAGGGGAAAGAAATATAATGAGACCACCTCATGTTTCACCTATTTTTTTTTAATGGAAAGCACTCAGCAAGATTTTGTTCAAAATTAAAGACTCAAAGAGGAAAGTCAGAGAGATGAATTGTTTCCTCCAAAAAATAGGAAACTGTAAACAAAAAACGTCATTCTGAATTGCAGAACTAAGAAAGCTCAGTTCAGTATCTTCTTGAAAATAACAATTTGCAAGTCATGTTAGAATGTCTATATCTATTACAGAAAAGAATAAACTCAGTGTAAATTGTTAATCTTGATAATCATCTATTAAAAACTGTCTACAGAAGAAAATATATTCACCTAATAGATTCCCAGATAAATCTGAATAATGAATCTATTTCAGAACCAGTGACTTGGCAAATACAGAAATGGCAAAATTAATGAGATATCTGTGAAATGTATTTGCTCAGTTTTTAGACAGTATTCCCAAAATGCAGTTGATAAAAAGAAATCAAAAGGACAATGCATTTGCACTATGTATAGGCTCTACTAATGCAGCTTATGGTGGAATTAGCAACAATATGAGCTGATAGCAAATCATTACCCAAAGCTCTTCAAAATAAAATCATGTTGGACTCAAACCTTTTATAGGTGCCAAGCAGTACAAAGGCCTATTAGGAGAATTGCTTAGACCAGCCATAAAAGCATAATAAAATTATATTCTCTTATCTAAAACTGCTGTTCGCATAGGACCATATTTTAGTCTGTGTGTCTGTGGCTGCAAAACAGAACTAGTAAGGGTGAAGTTTTAAGTAGTTGTAACTAGTAAGAGTGAAGCTAACCCCATCATGCAACATAGAAATAACTCAGTAGGTTGTTCAGCACTAAATCAAGTGTCACAGAATCACAAAATAATGGAAGGGACTTCTGGAGACCATCTAGTCCAACCCCCCCTGGCAAGACAGGGCTATAGTAGCAAAGCAGACTAATATAATATACTACCTACTGGCAGTGCAGCTTTAGTGCAAATATTCTTTAAAATGCAGTTTTAAAATAAAATATATTTTAATACCTGTGGAGATTATGCTCTCACTCTTTTCTAATTTATGGTGCAGTTATATACAATGGAGTAGCCTCACTCTAAAACTAAATATGTAGAAACAAAGCCAAGTTCATCATGTTTTGAATATGCTAAAGCACTCCAACAACACTGTAAGAAGGGAAAGAGTTAAACAGTTCAGAAAAATGGAACTGGTACAACATATCTATTTTCAAACATTTAAGAGCACTATTATAGGAAATGCTTTGATTTTCTGCCTGTGGATCTATTCAACTAAGACTGCAGCTGTTCCAGTGGATCTATCTGACTATGTATGAAACAGTGTGTGCCTAGGTATGAAACAGAGTGATGGCTGCAAAATTAAGTCATGGCTGGGAAAGGATGAAAAAGTGCATTGTCATATTAACAAAGCAGGAAAATAATATGGATTATTTAGACATATTTTGATGCATGGATTTTATTTCTATCCAATTCTGTGGAATATTTACCAAGTACAGTTTCATCAGACTAATCCTTCATGTTAGGATGCAGGAGTGTCATTCCAAATCTACAAACAGTGACTGTTCAGTAAATCTCACCAAAATGTATGGCCAACCTGGTTAAAATTCTATCCTACCTTTCAGTTATTTCTTCAAATCCTTCATTCATTACCCATATGAAACATGTAATTGATTGTGATTAAACCAAAAATAAGGTCACTATACAACTTGCCCTTATTCTTTATACATATATAGATGCAACAGGTCTTAGCATCTTAATGACCAGTCTGCAGTTTACTGTACACAGGTCAGTTCATAAAGCCTGCTTTGGATAGACGAATTTTTGTGTGGTATTACCAAAACTGGCACAAGACACCCTTCAGTTTATATTGGTTCTTTCCATGGGTTTTCTTTGAAGGAATTAAGTAAAATTTGGACTGATCTAAGCTGTAACTGACTTTTCCAACTGATTCCATCAAGCAGCTTTTGGGACTGTTGTCTGTTTTGGAATTCAACTATGACTACAGATATTTCATCAACCAAACATTTTTCCTTTTATAAGCAGTCTTTTTTTTTTTTTCCTGATCCAGCCTTTCAAATCTCCTAGAAAGGACAACTCCAGTGCTTTTATATGTTGGGCATTTTTTTTTTATTTAGCATATGATTGAGACTATTCTCATGTTGTTTCCTTCAATGAATTCTAAAGCAACAAGACAATTATTTTGATATACTCCTTTAGAGTCTAACTGAAGATTTAGATACCTAATTTTAAGCATCAAGACTTGAGGTATATTCATCCCTGTTCTACTTGAGTCCTTCCAGCCGTGTGTGTTTTGATTAGATAAACATAAAATAATTAGAAAACTCTTAATGTGAATTTTTGGTTGTATTTTGGCACACCTTATCAGAGTCTTTTCGTCCCCCATACAGCTCAAAATTTCATGCTGGCATTAACAGCTGTGCTTTTTGTTTCCATTATCTTTAGTGCCTTTTTCATCAAACATAAAACAGGAGAAACTCTTTGGTGTGCTACATCATATCTGGCACATGCAGCGTTCTGAAGAGGAAATGTAGAAGTCTAGAAGTGTAATCTGTGTTATTGAAAAAATTAACAAGTGGAACGATCTGTAGAACATTAAACATTCACTCTACATTGCTTTCCTCCTTTCCTTGCAAGTTTACATGACTCAGAAGTGAACAGCATACATAAAAGCATCTTATGGAGATCTATGGACTACACTGCACAATGCTGATCAGAATTTTTAGAAAAGTGCTCTCCTGAGAGATGTGGGCATTTCAAATATCATACTCCATCCCAACTAAGATAAACAACTGAAGTTGTTTGCTTTTTAGAATTTGACATATACTTAAAATCAAGCATCTAATCACATATTCTTTCCTTACAGAGGATGATTAATTCTTCTGATTTTGTGGACTGTGGCTGTACTGTGCTATAAAAGCCACTATTGACTGTAATGGTCTCTTGGTAATATTAATTAAACTAATAAAATTTTAATAAACTCACAAATAAGGAAAGGCTCACATTTTCATAATGCTGAAAAACAAATCATTGATACAGTTATAGTCTTTAATTGCATAGTCTTTATTTTACTTTATTTATATTTTTACTTCATTTTAGCCATGTAATTTTTTTTCTAAATTCAATATACACCTCAAGATTATACCTATAATGCTTTCACATTCCTAATTTCCAAGTTCTTGACCCCTTTTATTATACAAATACACCAGGTGTTATTCCTTTAGGCTTCATCAATATCACTAAGGTTTTGCCCCCATTTTCTTCTAGGAAACAAGTTTACATTAATTCCCCTGTACCACCTAATCCAAAGGATGCTGATTGTTTTTTGGTGGAACATCAGTTTATCCAGTATTTGAGGTAGATTTCCTGATGTCTTGAAAACCATCAGAGGATTTATCTTATGTTCAGTAAATCAGACTGAAGATACTATGTATACAAATAGATATTTATTCATCCTACAATAATTCAACTCAAATGAATATTACCAAACTACTAAACCCCAAGAATCCGATTATCCATAACCAAAGTTCTTCCTACATACTTCAAATTGTTTTGATTCATTAATTTTGTGTGGAGTTTTAGTCAAAGTATACCCAACAATAAAAACTGAAAGCATAAGATTTGCTTCATAGTCAGTGTCAAAAATTGTAGGAGAGATGCAAGGCAGCATTCAAACTAACCTACAGAGACCGCGATTTTGGTTAAAATGCCCATAATGACGTCATCGATTTTGGTAGCGATAGTTTAGCACATTGTTCTATTTCTTATGCAGAGGTATACAGAAAATTTTGTGGAGGTTTAAATCTGAATTAAGAATGATGTACCTGTGGAAACTCTTGAACACAGTCTTACAGAAATACGTGTTATAACTATTCCATACCCCATCCCCCTCATATTCTCCAAGAATAGCTGAAGTTTATGAAGTGTCAGTGGCTTCACAGCCACAAAGGCTGTGAAGTGTGTCTAGCAGTTATCAAAACAGCAGCCAAAGGTATAAATATGAATGTTATTGTTTGAAACCTATTTTATGTTTCAAACATAAACATATTTTAGGAGAAAAAAACACATTCTATGGTGTCATTAGCTTCTGTATCCTGCTACAAAAACTCTAAGAATTACATGTTTTTGCTAAATGCTAGCTTTAACTGTTTGGAGTTGTGCACTTTTGTTTTATTTGCTAGTCTTTTGCTTTCTAGTTAAGATAGCCGAGGCATTGTTATGATTACTTAAGTTCTGTTTGCTACTGTGTTAGTGAATTACCTGGAGACTATATTAAAAGAAAAGTGTATCTTTCTTTTCTTACATTGGTCCTTGTTATAGCAACACTGAGAAAAACAAAGGTCTTAGACAGGGAGCAGAAGAATCAGAGCATTGAGGAGGTCACTACAACTAGTTCAATAAGTAGAAAAAGTAATAATAATACTTCCAAACATGTAATCTATTGAACTTGTCCATCTTGCTCTTGTGAGAACACAGCGGTTTGCAGCCTCCAACTTGCCTGTGATACCACAAACCCATGGTGAAAACCCAGCCTACAGGAAAAGGCAGCCTGAGTCTGATTATCGGTTCTTCCTTATGAAATATGAACTTTCTCTGGTGTCAAATTGATTTAGGAGTGATACCTTTTGTATCTTTCTGGTTTTTAGTGCAACTACCTGGGGAACTAATTTGAGATTGAAACGGAACAGTTTAATTTTGTATGAGAACTCTTTCAATCTGAATACTACGTAATTTGCGCTACATTTGTTAATGTTTAAATGACCTTAGAGCAAATTAATTTTAGAGTTAATACACGGAAACTTTCATCAGCTAAGACTGTTATACAGGACCAGGTTTGCAATCTCCCCTCTTCACTAATGCCATTCATTCTCCTGATCCTTTTCAGAGTACTTGATGTCTCATACTAGCAAAGTCATTAAATCAACAAGAATGTTGAAAAACACTTCTTTCCATATTTCAACTTGCGAGAATCCAGAATTGCACTTTGACACGGGTTTTACACAAATGCTTACCAGTAGCTGCTTTGAGTGCCTCTGTGAACCTCCCCCTCTGTGTAAGCTCTTTTCAGCAAAATAGTTACGTATCTCCTATTTTTATCCCATATTTTTTAACTCTCTTCAATCTTACTAAATCCTCTGCAAGAGAATATAATGGCCAGATGATTCAGTGGTTCCCATCTGTACAGGAAAATCCCTTGTAGCATCAGTGCGGATTTTTATGTAAAATCCTCTCATCTGGGCAACATTATTGTGGAGTCTAGCTGTGAGATTTTATGAAATCATAGTTCTTTCAAATTCAGAGGAAAAATAAAACACCACACATTCAAGAGGGTAGGATTTTACCCATTCTGAGGCTTGCCCTGCCTTTCTTGTGAAATAAGGACCTTCTACTTCAAAAGGTCTACTAATTTGGAGAGGCATTTTTTAAATGGAAAATTATTTTTTTTCCCCATTTTTTAGTCCTGCATCCCTACAGAAGTAGGGTAAATTTAGATTCTATGTATTTGTACCAAAAGGGCTCATTCAGAGAGTTTTTTGTCTATCTCTTATTTCTGTTATCCTTCTGAAGCATGCACTTCATATGCCTTGATACGCTGAGATTGCTCGTCCATTTCCCTTTATTTTGTTGGCTTTATGACTGTTGATCAGAAAGCAACACCTCTGCTACAGAATGCTCATACTTTTCAACTCTTTGCAATTCATCAGATCAAAATTTACCACTTCAGAGCATCATGTTTTCCCTTTCCATCACGACTTCTAGATCTCCAAGGACCCATCTTTGTTTTTCTTGTATTTGCTTCCTATGGTATTATTTGTGCTCACAAATGGTCTCTACTATAAGAACTGTAATTAGACTAGTGTGTTTCAGCCTTCAGGCAGCTTTGAGTAAATGAGAACTGTGCTATTTGGATACCTGAAAATGAGTACTGCTTCTTTCATTTGGTCTTACACATTACCTGGGGTCTAGAAAATGGAAAAATAAACATTGATTTACTGCTGTCAGTCCCCTGCCTCTGCAACACAGTAAATCTAGACACTGTTAACTTGAATTACAGCACATTTTTACCGAGGTCTTAACTTGATGGCACCCACATGATCTGTGATATTCTCTATGGGATTGGAGGATGCAGTTTTGGGACATGAGGCCCAACAGAAAACACCCCTTTATCTGGCTGTGTTTCCCTCTGCTCACCCCCAAACACTCACAATCTGTAGCCTTCCCCTGCAGTCTCCTCCTCTCAAAACAACAGTACTCAAATATAAAGAGGTAGAGATATTCTGGTTTCAAATTTTTCACCATTTCAGATTTTATTTCTCCTCTAATGTTTGTCTTTGGGTTTTTTCCAGAGCTATGGATTGTTGCTGAAACAGACACTCCTAAAATATTATTATAACAGGAAAAAAAAAAAAAGGGAGAAAGGTTCTTACTGGGAGAAAATCAGAAAACAGCCACTTTCAACTAGGGAGATAAAACAGTAAATTGAAGTCCCACCTAAAAAGAAAAAATAAGTAGTTGATTATATATCACATAAAGAAAATACCAGTATAGATACTAGAGGGCAGAAGGATGCAACATTAAATTTGGCAGAAGAGCACAGCTTCACGGGCAAATACTTACAAATGTCTATTAAATATAAGAATAAACTGAGTTCTTCAACAAAGAAAACAGGCAAAGAGGCACAGTTACACCTGGTAGCTACTTGCTTAAGTGACACATTAAGACTGATGGAGGATTAAAATGCAAGATTTAAACTGGGGAGAAGTGAGCTATATCGACTTTTCTTGGGATTTTTCCACAAGCTGGGAAATACTACACTAATCTCTCACAATATCAGACTGTTAAAATAATGTTTATTTAGTGTCCTAACCAGTTCTTATCTCTCTTTGATTGATAGTGACTTAAGCTATTTTTAATACCAAGTCGCTGATTAAATTAGGTCAAATCTAGTTAAATTAGTTAGTTAATTTTACACACATATCTAGACCAATGTCTATACCAATGCTATTTTCAAATCCAAAACTGCAGTATAAATGTCATAAGGTGCATCTAATTACTAGCAATGCCAGCTTTGAAGGCTGAAAGTGTTCTCTGTGACAGGGAAACAGCCACAGCCCTCAGCTTACCATCTGACATACACACGAATGCAAAGTGACGACAGACACGTCATACAGCTATTCTTGTACCTGTAGTATTGTTTTACTGTATTATAAGAGCAAGAGAGTACCACATTCCACTGAATATGGAATATCACAAAATAACACAGAGATGGAAAAAGCCAGCTGGATAGCCCAGCCAACCACATCTATTTGTTTTGCAATGGATTTTACAACACTTAAAATTTTTTTATCAACACTTAAGCTTTGGAGTCCGGCAAGAAGTTTGGTATTTAAGACAGAAAAACACAAAATAAAAAACACAGGTTGCCACGGTTCAGAGCAGTTCTGATTCAGAGCTTCTCACGTGCACGTCAATATCCGCAGCTCAGGCTGCCATTCCATTACCACACAACCACTTTAACTAATTCCTAAGCACTTCACTTTGCCTTATGCACATCTTACTCCTTGTCATTGTATTTTTCTTCATAACTCCATGCATAATAATAACGAATGGCAGTAGCACTGACTTGATAGCAGAGCTGGCTGTCACAGCAAATAGTCACTGCCTTAACAAAAGACAATACTCAAGTTGTCTCAGAGCACTTGAACTAGTTTCCTTGGTTACTAGTACATTTCAGTTTGTTATTTTTCTTAACAAGACTATGTATTTTATATTTTCCAAGCTCATCAGTTTTTATCAAGAGACTAAGATAATTTGAATCAATGCCTACTACATTACCCTTGGTCCTGTAAAATTTCCCAGGGTTTTTCCTTTGAGTTGAACAACAACATTTAACTAAGCAATGTGTAAATAACAATATATAAAACCAATCAAGGGTAAACTCTGCTTATTTATTCTATTGGAAACTCTAAAGGAACCAAAAAGTTAACCATGCCTTTTTTTGGAAGAAGAAGTCAAAGCTTTGGCTCAGCACTGTTCCTCATTTGCTCACTACTATCCTTTTTGCATATGGGTGAGAGGGTCTCTAGAGCTCTGGACCGTGAAAAGGAAGCGCTAGAAGAGAAGGGAGATGAAGAAAATGAAAACTAGGAGAGGTGTTCGTGCATCCTGTCACATAGCAGCAGCCTTGTCCTGGTTGTCCAACCAGTATCAGCTTTAGTGATAGAATGATTTTATAATTGCTTTAAAAATGTATTTCTCAAACAATTTTCTTCCAAGAAGCTTGACACAATTGAGAAGACAGTTTATTAAGGCCAATGCCTGCTTAGTTTCCTATAATCCAGAGTAACACTCCAGTTCCATCTCAGTATCCTTTCTCCTTACTTTTAACACCTACGTGTGGTCTTGCCATCCTATACACTAAGAATATGTAATTAAAAAGTCAAACAACCAAAAATAATCCCACACTCAGTGAGAGGAGATATTTAGAAATTATTATTTAAATATTTATCATTTTAAAATTATTATTTAAATAATAGGTCACAAAAGACAAAGAATATCATGAGTCAGTACTGTACTGGTCAACTCAAATACTGTCCTTCACTTGACTTTGTCTGAAATATTTTACACTTTCACCTGAGTCAGTTCAACAAAGAGAACCTGATCTTCAGGAACTTATAGTATGACTCTACCTTACAACAAAAAATAGAAGTGATTCGTTCATGGATTTATATAGAAAAAGTGATAATGGAAAGTGCATACTTTGCTATAAATACTTCATTTGCACTATCTATTTCTGTACCATGATGCCCAGATTTTTATGTATATATGTACATTCGTATATATGTATATGCAAATGTATTTTATTCATCAGAGTGGTAAATGTGTGTTTATTCTCCAGTCTAAGTATGAAGGTTCACTATTGCAAAGATGTGGGATATTACATTGTTGTCAAAATATTTCGCAGTGTCATTCATAATGAAATAGACAATTGTATTTCAAAAGTAAAAAAAAAAAAGCTCAAAAGGCAGAAAATTGACTCAGGAAATTAATCAGTTACTCATAATAAAATAATTTTTAAAAGTAAGATTAGTGTTATGATTTATGTTTGGGGTTTTTTAAATAACACTTCCGAGGGATTTCTGTTGCAGGGTAATTTTTTTTTTTAAGTTACTGATTTTCACTTGGTAAATTTTATATTCCTTAGATCACTACTGATTTGTGCACATGCCCAATGGTTTCTAATCAAATATAGCAAACCCCATCAATTTTGCTTTGTTTTCAAAAGTGATGGATGACTTATCTCTGTCCAAGAATATGAAAATCCACAAGTTTTCCTTGAAAGAAACTTAGATGCAAGGCCACATTACTTTTCTTTTTCATGTAGTACATAAACCCCAGTCAGTGATAAATTTCCCGTCTTTTCATTCTCACACAGACATGATTGTTCAGCAAGTGTCTACATAATTTCTTAAGTACTGTTACCAACTTTGGATCTCTTTAAGTTTCCTTTATTATCACTTAAAAATTCAACAGCTACCCTATGATTTTGTTTTACATTGAAAAGGCTCATATTTTACTTAAAATCATACTTAGTATGAGTAAAGGAAGACTTTAGTAAACCCACACTGTGAACTACATTACTGGAAGTAAAATACAAATAAAAAGATCATCATAAACAAGTATTTGTAGTTTTTTATTACAACAAAAACAGCTTTCCAAAACATTAATGGCTTCTTGTTCCCTTCAAGTGATCAAATACGTGTTTATAAAATATTTTCAAGTTTCATATTTGTCTAATCAATTTATAAACTATTTTTACTTCCAAATATGTGCAATAAGCATTACAATAATAATATTTAAGCCAACTGAAACTGATATGGCAAACAAAGTCTCATGAGGTAACATATCAAATGCCTTAAAAAAAAAATCTTATTGTCACACTCACTGTTCACTCTTCATCTCTTTGTAGCCTTATCACCAAAAGTAACTTGTATCCAAGCAATTCTAAAACTAGATATACCACAAATCAGAGAATATTCTGAGTTGCAAGGGACCAACAAGGATCCACAGAATATTCTGAGTCAGAAGGGAACCACAAGGGTCATCAAGTCCAACTCTTATGCTTCCCTGTAATTTATGACTCTCCCTAAGCCACACATATTCTTTGATTAGAGTTAACTGGAATTTCCATGTTGCAAATAATTGTTATAATTTGCCTTTATCTTTTTCTTAGAAGTCCGAACTTTTTTGACCTGTGTGAATATGTATTTTAGCAAAAAATTAAAGAGAATAGAAACAGCCTTACACTCACCATGTAATTTGGTGATGCACTTAGACATTCACTGCTCTATGAGTGTTCAATTTCATTTCAATTGACTTTTTTTAAAAGAGTGGTTTAAAGCACAGCTTTAGTACCTCATTTATGTGTTTCTTCTCACTATACTTGTGGTTTTTTGAAGGACTTTGTTTAGACAACATTTTCCTTTCTGATGGATAACTCCAGGGAAGACTGCCTCTCCCACGAGGAGTAAGAGAGTCCAAGGTGGGCTCAGCAGGAGCAAGGAGCTGGGAATATAGAGCTGCTGCACAGTTCAATAAATAGTTAAAAGCATAGGGGTGATAGAGAACCCTACTTCTAGGACAGAAAGGGCACACTCCTACAGACCAAACTGTTCAGAAAAGACTGAAAGTCAAAAAGCTACAGAGCTGCCTGAAACCAAGCCTGGATCTGAGGAGTTGTTCATCAGGAAAGGGTCTACAAGACCCTATTCCTGTAGTTCTCTTACCAAATCACATAATTCTAATGTAAAAAAAATTGAAATTATCTATTTTGTAAATAAAGCAAATCCTTTGACCTTAACTTTCTTTTTTGATACTCTCAGAATTAGGAGAGAGAACTGCAAGGATTTGCTTTAATGCTCAGGTTGTCTCTGCACTAATCTCAAGAGCAATACTAGTAGAAAATTAAGAGCAAGTAGAAAAATAAATGGTTTTATGTTAAATAAAAAACTGTAGGCAGAAAATTTTGTAGGATACTTTGAAGGAACCAGTGGGAAGAATTTGGGGAGTCATATATATGGAACATAAATACAAACCTAAATACAGTAAAGAGAGACCAAGCCTGAAGAAAATACCAGCAGATTTTATTCTTGTATCAGAAGTTTCTGGAACAAAGCAGGAAGCTTTGTAGCTCCTGTGTGAAAATAAGTTTCATTCTATACACTACACCCCAGGCAGTAGCACACACAGGCTTCCATGGAGGCTGCATAATCACTTGTTTTCAAGGCAGACGAATTGAGACTACAATGGAAACAAATAAATGAACCCTGGGTTGGAGAGTAGGGAGGCTCGGTGGTTAAAGAAGAGGATCTTGGTTTATTCACCTTTGCCAAGAAACAGAAAAACTGGGAATATAACACAGGTTTGTAAAAAAAAGCTTTATGTGAAAAACAAGGCTAACAAGATTTTATTTCTGTGTTAAAGCAAAGATAATACTGGCATAAACAATAAATAGTATATACTTGTCTATAGATTCAGGTCAAAGAAACAATCCCAAGAGTAACATTGAATGTCTATTTAGGCAAAGGCCTCCTGACCCCTACTTTGAAAAGTTATTTGGTTGCCCTTAAAAGGAATAATGAGGATATTATGGTCTTTCAGTAAATTTATGAAGGAACTAGCTCCTTTTTCTCCTGTGTTCAAATTTCCTGATGTTCTGTGCCAGTGTTTAAGAAATTTCAATTAAAAAAGTGAATTTATCTTTTAAGAACCTTGCAACATTTCTTTGAAAACAATGAAATATAATGTTTAATGTTACTTTTGCGCTTCATGGGATGTAACCCTTAAATTATTAAGTATTTCAGCCTTCAAAATGTGTGCAGAAAAACACTGGTATAGGAAGGAGAAATTCCCCTATTTTAGGCCACCTGAGAAAGTGAAATTCTCCAATGCTGGACTGTATTCTATAACCAATTTAAAGTCACCAATTTTTTCCTTTGCCTTTTTTTTTTACTTCATCTATTTCTGCCATTGAAAAGTGGCATCAGAATAGTAACTAGACAGACTGCATTCAAGCAGGTATCTCAAAGGAACAGGTGGGGGACTGCCACCACTGCCATACCCTGTCAGACCTCTTAAGGTGGAGATGAGAGAGCTGGGTCTGAGGTCAGAAGTTCAGGGGATATTTAATTGCTGCCTCTGACTGCCTAACAAGGATCTGGAGACAAGATAGACTTGGTCTCTTCTGGAAGTGCTCAGTGTAAGAGAGGCAACAAGTAGAAACTGCAGGAGAAACTCCAAATACTTGCAAGAAAACTACCCTCACATTAAGAGCTGTCAAACATTGGAGTAGTTTGTCCAGAGGGTTCGGACACTCATCTTTGGAGATATCAAAACATGAGAATTATCAAAATGTAGAAAATATAACATACGTACTTTGGGCTTATGACTTTCTGATTATGTTTAAAGACCACACTGTAAACATATTAACAATTTAAAGCTTATTAGTTAAGTGAAAAGTATTTTTGAAAACAAGTAAGACAACCTTATCCATAAACTCCAAACAAGCAGATGAACCAAAACAGGTCTGTGGGCTAATTTTATGGAGACTTAGAAGTCCAAATGTGTGGCAGGTATAAGAACCAATATGCTGGATCCTCAGGGTAGTGTTATGTCTTCATACTAGAAGGAATAACAGTTAATTGACATGCTGTCAATCAACATTTTTTTATCTTCTTTTTAAAAAAACCACCAAGAAATAGTTTAATATTCATAAAGTATTTTTAAAATATTGACACGTGGAAGTTATTTTTCCCAAATCTTAGCTATCGTTACTAGGCGTGCCAACAGAAAAATGATGTGAAAGGATATTTTTGCAATAAACAGGACCTTCTTGACATGGCTGTCTGAAAGTCTAACAATTTATTCTGACTAGAAATCTGCATAGTTCAGATGGTGTCAATATTTGCACTGACTAAAAATAATGTGCTCTTTCTTCGTGCCATTAAAATGAGATGTAAATACTTTATTAAAAGATACACTTGCCTAGTAGCAGCATTGCTAATTTTTCCCTTCTGAAGCAAATGAACTTACGCTATGTGATGCTCTGTGGTCCTCTGAATATGGTACTGCCACCAATAGTAGGAGGTCACAGACTTCCTGCTGGGCTTGCAAGGCCCCAGGACTAAAGCTTATCCGTTTGCTGGCCTTGCTTTGAACTTGTCTTCAGCTGCCTCCAGCCTTCCTTTTGCTTTGTTTAGCTCTAACAAGGATTTGTTAACAACTAGATGGGCATGTTTGGTTTACGTGTCCTTATCTTGGTGTTGTACACAAATAGTTTTAATACATGTAGTAGCAGCAAGTAGTTATTCTGTGTAGAGTGGGGGATTTATGGCTTTAATAGAATAACATCCTAGAGAAATAGAGGCCCGGAATGACAGCAAGGGCTTCTAGAAGTGGCAGTGCCAGATGCAGGATAGAAGTGCACTTGTTGAGTAGGGGCATGGACTAGCAATGGAAACTCCTGGGTTTACAAGCTACTCACTAATGGTCACAAGAAGAAACAATAATCCAATTTCAGACAAAACCATGGGGTTTGTGCCTAACATATGTAAATTGCACCACAGAGCACACCTGCAGAACAGTGAAGAAACAAGGTGGAAAGATATCCTAGAACATAAAAAAAACCCTAAAATTTTGTATGTTCTGGCCGAAGGGAAAACAAAACATCATGATCAAACTTCTTGAAGCAAAAGGATGCTGGCAACTTGCTTTATTTTTCTACCTTGTTCCTTCTCACTACTCCTTGCAATAGTGAAATATTAAGAATAATTACGAGTGTTGAACTGTATGATTATTTAAATTATGTCTTATTCCTGTACTAGTATTTGCATTATTATTGTCTCTAATCCTGTAATAATCAAATATGAACTGCTCAAGATGAATCATAGATTATTCTGTTAAGATTTCAATTAAGAAAAAAACAAATTCTGACTTTCCTTTAAAGGTCTTTGCCTATTTCATCTGTAACAAGATACTAAGGATAACGTCTGTTTTATCTTTATTAAGAGTCATGACAATAATATCGTGGCCAATAGTTGAATGATGCCTAGAACACAATTTAATTACTATATAAATATTAATCTAGATAGTAATCAAAATAATTGGAGTTAGTAAGCAGTATTTCTATTGTATTTAAGCAAAAATGACCCTTCATATTTTGATATGCGTATTTTAGCACTTCAGTTCTAGGTGAATATTGCCACCCCCTACCCAGTTGCCACTGGTTTCCTTTTCTTTCACAATACTCTAGAATACAGCTTTATGACAAGAAAATAAGCCTTTTTTTTCTTCTTTTATGCAAACCCATAAAAATCCCAAGATTATTACTTTTTCAGGAAAGCAGACTTAAATTTGCAGCCATCTACACCCATAAAATTTTCTGAAAACAGAAATATACTTTATGGCTAAATTTATATTTAAAGCAAAAATATCAAATACTTCCCCTCGACACCACACACCATCCCCACTCCCATCTCCTGAGAATAACTGATGAGTACCTCATGGGATTGTTAACGAAGTATAAACAAAAAAAAACTCCTAGAAAGATGTTCTCTTTGTATTATATGCACTAAGAAAAACTCTGATTGCCTTGGATTAAGGTTTTCAATTACTGCATATTTTATTGATCCTGCACATTGCATTTTTTTAACATAACCTACACTACACAAAAGAAGTCAGCTGCCTGTCTCAAATACCTCAGCACAATTCCTCTCACTCTAGTGAGTTCCTTCTTAACTGAATTTGGCTATGCACTAATTAGCACAGGATGAAGTATATATGCACCCAACAGGGAGTGCTACAGATTTCACCTGTAAAATTTAACAGCCCAAAGTAAGCATACGCAGAGTTTTGGAAGATTTCATTTTGTCTTCAATATGCAGAAGCTTATGCTTTCTATCAGAAAATTGCAAAGTGCTATCATGCTACACATTTCTGGAGACTCTTTTACAGCATCTCCAGAGGGGATTGAATAAAGAATATTTTAATGTACATTGAGCTCATTAAAGTATTTCTTCCCTAAAGTCCTGTTTCAACCCAGTTTCCAGAAGAGATGAAGTAGAGGAAAGACTTTTGCCCCCATATAGAGCTTTTATAAATGTCAGATGACTAATCATTTATTCTTGAATGTTAATTGTGTGGTTGCGTGACTGGGAAGGAGTTAGAGGAATTTGGAGATATCGCAGTCACAGCAGGTACATGGTACCTCAAAATCTCTGAGGTAAAAATCTTGTGGTTTTTTGATTAGATTTTTTTTATGTTAATGTGTAACTTGTCATCTTGGAAATCCTTACTCTAAAAATACCCTAATTTTTGTCATTACTGTTTCTGTATGAAATATATGAAGATACTATGAAATTACTATACATTATAGATCTTTCTCATAGCGTCAGATCAAGATTAAAAGTGACTTTCATGATCCTAGTTACAAATTTCTGACATTCAGTGACTGCTTGAGCAACATTTGCTGAACTTTGGACTATACACAATTATTCTCATATACAGCAACACGAGCCTATTCCTGTAAACTGTGTGATGAGTTAAGGTTCAAATACAGCAAAGCATTTGTTACACTCTTTGGCTTAAAACAAGACTTCAATCCCAGAGAGTTCAAAAAGGCTCAAATACCATTTCATGTATCTATTCTGACAGGTGCAAAGCTCCAAGCTAGAAGCATTTGATGAAGACCCTAGCATAAGCTCAGGCAGCACAGGGATGGCTTCAGACAGTAGCAATTTCAGAGAAATAACCTAGACATGTTCCACTGGCCTAGTTAGTGGGTTTGATTTTACAGCTACACCAAAAGCTGCTAATACCCAGGCTGAGTCTACACTAGGATGCAATCCCAGAGAAGCAGACAAACCAGAGTGCAGGAATAATCCAGCTGCAGCTCTGTGCAGATCGTTTCCAAGATGATAAATTGTTCTGTACAGAGCAATTCTTAATGAAGCTGGTATACAGAATGGACCCAGGAGGCTTCACTACACAAAACTGCATACAGTCAAATTAAATAGCTGCAAGCAAAATATTACCCTATGTACAAAAATCATAATAATAATAATGATTATTCTTAACCTTAATACGCTTTGAATAAGATCACATTAGATACAACAGCAGTTGGAAGAGGACAAGAAACCTTTAGTTTTAAAAGCAAGGTATCTGCTAGTAAAATATAGAAAGCACTGTTTATTTTATGGTTTACCTTGCATCTGAACACTTGGTACCACTTGTATACTGTAATGTAAATAATAATAATTTGGCCTGGCACTGGTAAATATCACTGTTGACATTTTCTCTGGGGAAAAAAAAGCCAAACACACACACACTCCAAAATCCCCAAACAAAACATAACAACCATCCTCCAGCAAATTGCAGTATATATTTAGTTTGTATTTGGAATTATTTTATGCAAAAAATATGGGATTTAAATAAGGCTTCCTTAATTGCTAATGAATAATTTTTCTACACAATTTAATCAAATTCTTTCTGCTGTACTCACTGAAAACAATATTAAGCTGAAATATATATTAAAGTTTATCTGAAACCACACCGTAAAAATAATATATGAAATGTTAATAGACAGCTTTACATATCAGTGATCACTGAAAACCCCCAAACCCTTATAACTGCATATCTAAAACTGTTGGCTTCGTTTATTGCCTCTTATTAAATGTGACAGGTATGTCCCACAAAGCAAGGCACAAACACCATTAAAATGTTTGATCTAAGGTAACAACAAGGATAAGTTGAAATACTGCAATAAATAATACACATGTATTCCTGCATAACTGCAGAATATTTTTTTCTTGTTTTTGCTTTCTATCAAAAGAAAATTGTCTCAACTAAGGGCTAAGTGATTTTACTCTTCAAAATGAGGAATAGAAATGTCTTAGAAAAAGTAATGAAAACCAAGTTGTATAACATGTAGAAATTTAGACTGTTATAGTTAATAGAAATGAAGGAACACAGAAAAATCTGGTTTACTCAATTGAGGCTTACTGGGGAAAAAGTCTCATATATTTCCCCTGAATGGATGGACTACTCCAGTATTAACAGCTGAAAAACAGAGGGGGCCTCTGTCTTTATGAATAGAAGGCTATAGACCTGAAATACTGAGGAAAATTACAGCTCCCCTCTCTTTTCCCCAGCTGGCCCCAAGGTGCTAGATAAGTGCAAGATCCCTGCTCCTGGAGACAACACACACCCTGCCACTAGGCCAAGGACAGCCTGGAAAGAGGTCAAGGAGCCAGCAGCCAGCCAAACAGAATCCAAGAGAAAAGGGGTTAGATGCAAAACAACAAGACAAAGAGACAAGTCAGAATTTGCAACCTGCTATGCAATAGTATCTGATAAGAATCTATAAAATAAATTTCGTAAACCTAAGCACATCAGCACTATCCTTAGATGTGGAGCCACTGCTTGTTAGAGACCATTGTTTCCCCTGTCAGGTAGATTCTATCTTATACACCAGTGTGCTCTTTTTTTTTTTTTTTTTTTAATATGTGTCCAGGGATGGAGATTCCACAGCCTCTCTTAATGATGTAACCAGTCTTGCTTAATGATGTAAAACTTGCTTTAGACCAGAGTAACTGAAAGTTAAGCATCAGTCCAACCATGTAAAAAGATACCTACATGAGCCCATAATTTACAGGCTGTTTACATTATACCTCATTAAGAAATTGCTTTCTGGTCAAAGTCTTTAATCCCCTACTACTTATAATACTTGATCTAGGCAGATTTTTTATGCAAGTTCCATGAAATGGTTGTTCAAGGAAATCTTTCTCAAAGAATGTTTTCTGCTATGAAACCTCAAACTGTGTTTGAGAGAGTGGAAGAGGTTATTTTGTTGTTATTGCTGAGATTATAACTTTTATGTCAAGTATCAAGCTCATTAAATAATTCTTGAAGTCAGCAGTACTTCAGTATTTTAAATGAGCATTACTTTCATCTTGGATATCTCTTTTCTCAGCTGCTGAGATTTTAATTTTTAGGTTCATGGAAAAGTTAAGACCGTGACATCATTCCCTCCCTTTCCTCCATACTCCAGTCACTGTTCTTCTGGTGAAAATTGCTCAATACTTCCTTTTTGGCTACAGTAATTAAAGTCATTGCCCTGTCACCACAAGAAGAGAACTTTGCAGAACATCAGCACCACCACTCTCAGAAGGCTTGAGAAAAATTTGTCAGAAGGATAATTCCCTATTATTTTTGTACTACATAGGTAATTTTGTCATTGCCTCAATACCTTTTAACGTACCAAAGATATCAGTCTTTATGATACTCACTTCTAGAGGAAGAATTATTTTTTTGCAAGCAGTGTGACTCAGTCACAAAAAAAATATAATATGCATAAAATAGAAAGGAATGCTACTCAAAATGCTCAAGAACCTCTTCAATTACCCTTGAGAACAATTTACATTTCAGTTTTAGGATTATCCTCTTAAACTAGAAACAATTCTGTAATTTTTCAGTAAATAAAACAGAAAGTTTTTAGCAATACCACGCATACCTTTTTTTCCTCATGAAAGACTTTTTACCTTTAAATTGCTGTTGAAATTGCACTCTCCCTTGGGATTAGCTCAGCTGGTTAGAGTATGGTACTAATAACGCCATGGTTGTGGGTCTGATCCCCATATCACTTAAGATTTGCACTCAATGATCCTTGTGGGGAAAGAAAGATCTTAGTCTTTCTGAGACAAAGAAAAAGCCAAAAACTTTATAATCATACTAAAACACACAGCTCAATCTTTTCAAACTTGCTAAGCAACAGAAATCAATGTTTATTCCCAGTGTCTGGAAAATCAGGTTATTTGTATGGGTTCCACATATATATATGGATTTGAAAATCCCCACCATATAGAAAAACTAAGGGACCGATTCAATTTCTGCTACAAACAATTAAAGAAAAAAAAGCCTCTTATCTACTTTGCTTATTATTTTGCTAGGCATAATTCCAAATATAAGAAAAAAATAGGCAATTTCAAAATAGGAATTCTGAAATAAGAGTTTCCTTCAGAAATAGGAACGCTATGTACATTATACCTTTACTAGAAATTACTAATTACAGCCAGATTTCTAGCTCATGGCACTCGGGAAACAAATACATGTGATCGTGGCTGGTGACTGCATCCAAAAATTTCTATTCACTGCTGTGTTCATGGGGCTGCCCTTACTCCTGGAGATGAGGTGCATCCAGTGTTGCCTCGAAAGGGCTATGCTTCCCTCAGACCAATGGCACGGATGTCCAAATGTGCTCCTACTCAGACGCAGTGGTCCAGGAAACAACCACGGCTTCCACCCACCTCTCCCTCAGACTCCCCCTCCCTGCTTGAGAATGCGCTGAATGAGGCACTCAAACTTCCAGTGAAGACATGCCAGCTCTTGAACATAAAATGATGTCTGTGCATTGACTTGCATAACTTCCTAATAACTCAGAGATGAACACGGAACATATAAAACAGAGCTGCTCCACAGCAATTTTGCAATTACAGCTCCACAGCTTCTTATCCCAGCAATATTTACAATATGCACTCACACCTTCAAAGAGTTCCCTTACCATCTAGGATTAACAGTATGCTGACAATGTCCTGACAGGAACAAAACGTTATCAACTAAACTTAAAAAAAAAAATTGAACAAGCTAGAGTTGGTTTGGTTTTGTATCTGGGGTGTTTTTAGTCTTTTCTTTCTTTTTTAACAAGCTGGTAAGCTGATTAAAACTTTTTAAATTGCTATTATGCCAGCCTGTGGTTAAAATGTTTTTGCTGAACCAGAGTATCTCCATTGATATGCATCCCTCAATTATGTGAATTTTTTCAAAAGAGGAAGAGTGGAACAGGTACCAAGAGGGTACATAAACTGAAAGGAATGCAGAAATCTGATCAGTCCTCTGCACTTCAGACAGCAAGAAGATCACAGTAATAAAATATGGACAATATTTAATCCAACAATGCAGCCCATTCTGACTATAAACTGTTAATATTAATCACTTGCACTACTCAAATATCGATTTTGGTAGAATGAGAAGGGTTGGTGACTTCATTCCCCTTCCTCAAAATTTATATTGTTTGCTGTATGCAGCATTCATTTTCTCTTCTCTCCTGTTATATGGACTTGCCAACACTACAAATTTCAAATTAAATTACAAATTAAAGAGCAGAGCAGGAGGTGAATAAACATGATAGAAAGTATTATTATGCTGCTTCAACAGTTTCAGCAGAGGCTCACACCAAGCAAAAGAGGAAAAATCTAAAGATGGTCATTATAATTCCATAAGCACGTATCAGGAGATCTTAAAACTGTTGTCCTCTGTAAACCCACTAAGTATAGTCCTTTTACATTTATCAATACATTTTCCACGTTTCAGTGCTTCAAATAGAATGACTCCTCAAAATACTAGGAAATTATTTACCTAAACTGGTAACAATGTTTGTTTAAGTATAGATACATCTCTGCAATCCCACTTTGGAGCGACATTCCTGTCTCTGAAAACAGTTACCCAGTTACCCAGAGTCTTGTGCAATGTGTTCTAGGACAACCCTGCTCAAGCAGGGAGGTTGGACCAGATGACCCACTGCAGTCTCCCAAACTGACCCATTCTGTGATTCTGTGATCTGGGGTTTCATAGAAGTGAAACTTTCAACTTTTTCTGTAAATGTTACTGCAGTTATTATCGTAATATTTTGGAGTACTACACATCCCCTTTCCGCTTTATAAGCAAACATTAAAGTCCTATTCTTGGGATTGGGAAAGAAGTATAAAATCCACAGCAGCAGCATGACAGCAGATTCATACTCAGGGCATTGAAATGTCACACAGCACCATAGCAGTGTTGCAGGGTAGGCAAGAGCCCATGAGAAAACAGCACAGGACAGAGTTTTCATACCCTTTCAGGCAAAACCACAGAGGTCTGTTGTTATTCTTCAAGATACTGTGGTGACAGAGCATATGTGGCTTCAAATGAAGGTTTTATTGCCAAGGTAAAATGGCAATCCTTAGACTAAAGAAAATTTGAAATTGAAATAGCATTTTCTTTTTCATCTTTATTAGGAGTGTGTGAATATTGTTTTATATAGCAAGTGTATAAAAACAATGCAATTATTTGCCAGATCTTTAGATTTTATTTCACCAAGCATTTCTATGACTTATTCAGACTGTACACAATTACACTCTCTCTGCAATTTTTGATATTAATCAGGAACAAATATAGCTAAAATGATGTATTAAAAATAAGACACGAATCACTGATTAACTGAGGTTCGTGTAAGAATACAATTGCAGCTAGTTCTCTGAATGTTGTATGCCAGTATATCCACTGTGCTCAGATCAGTGACTCAAGTTTCGTAGACTATTAGGCTGACAGAGGCCAAGCAGACCTCAGTGTGTGAGGTGATTTCACAATTCTGGCTGCAACACATTATGTGCAATGCAACACATTATGTGCAAAACGAGGATATGACTGAAGAGTGATTCAATAACCTACTCAGTAAATCAGACCGTGAATCAGACACCTGAAATAATGCAATGTGCACAGGAGAAAAAAAAAAAATTAAATGCAGATCCTTTTCACTTTGTTATTCCCCAGTCAAACTGTACTGGCAGCCTTAGTAAGGCACAGGTTGCTGGTTTTAGTGTTTGATCATGGACAAATTTTTTTGAGCTAGAGGAAAAAAAAAAGTAAAATAATAAAAGTGAATTATGAAAAACATGCAAGCATTTAAAACTGTTATTTTTCTGCTTTGGATTTGGAACAAGACTTCACATCTAGCATCACATCTACTAGCTAGGACACAAAACCAAAACAAATATGTGTCATTACCCAGTAGCCAAGACCCCCTCAAATATGAATGCATAAAGGGTGCAAAATTCTATACTCAATTCAGAAATTTACTCTCCTAAGGAATCTGTTTTTAAGTTCTGGAACTGAGATTATTCTCAGCCCTTCACCTCAACTATGCAGTTAGAAGCAAGACATGTAGAAGCATACAGTTCAAGTCCTGTGACATATATGCCCTTGTAAAAATTATAAATAAATGAGGCAGCTTGGCTAATGAGAAATCTTGTGGAAGCAACTTCAAGTTCAAACTCTCATTTGGAAAATTTAATACACAGGTAGACATATGACAGCTCCTTCTTCCTTTACTGATACTGGGTTTCCAAAAATAATAACCTCTTAAAATGTTCATGTAATTAGACCACACAGAAATCAGCCAATTTTAGTCTTCAAGATACAGATAACTGTTAGCTTGAGTTAGGTGCTAGCAAAGAGAAATACTGTGTTATACATAAACAGAAAAAAAACTGCATACACCATTTATCTAAGTCTTTACAAGAATGCTATAAAAATAATAGTGTGACAGGAATTATTTGTTAGATTCAACTGTTTGCAAGACAGTGAAGAAGAAGGTGTTCACTAAAATAATGAGAAAAAGAATAGTAATTATAAGATATTTGCAAAAGATATTCATAAGAATGAGGTAGTTAAACAGATGACATCAGAATGCTTCTTCCTAGTCTCAAGACTATGGTATTCTGACATTTAAACTGAAGAGAGTCTGTATTTAAAAAATAGGCCTCTTCATTGCAACAAATATTACTATATTTTGTGTTAATTAGAGTTACATATTAGGATTATCATGCTCATGAACAGTGCATGAAAGTTTAATTAAAAGACCACTAAATTATTCATTTTTAATGAAACTGCCAGGAATTCTGCAGAGAAGTTCAACAACATTTATCATATCATTACACTAATGAACTTCTTTCTAGATAATGAATAAAAGCTTGTAAGAATTCATAGAAATTCCCTAAAGTTTGATGTATCTTCAGATGTATAAGAAAAAACATACCTAAATATGTTCCCAGATCTTAGAAAAAATAAACTTTAGAAATGTATTCATGAAAGCAATACAATAAACAAGACTTGCACTTTTCGATGGGAAATGGGTCAGATGTAGAAAAGTAAAGAAGAGTACTTTTAGAAGAGTACACAGAAAAAAAAGTACGTAAAAAGATACTAACAGCAGGAGGTACAAATGAGCTAGAGAGAGCCATTTAAAAGGATAAATATTAATGACTGAATGTAAATTTTCCCATAACTGATCAAAAAAAAAAAAAAAAGGAATATAGGTAATACAATAAGAAGGATACAAGCTCTTGGCCTTCACCCTTACAAATAAACTAAACAGAGTGAAAACAGCGAATATATCTTTGTCTTCTAACAACTTGTATTGCATACAGTGACTAGCATCCTAAAGGGGATGGAAGTAGTCAGAAAAACATAGTAATAGTTCAAATAGGATTAGAATTTTTTTCTGTGATAGGCCTTGTCCTGTTTCAGCTAGGACAGAGTTAATTTTTTCTCAGTAGCTGTTACAGTGCTGTGCTTTGGATTCAAAATGAGAACGGTGTTGATAATAGACTGATTTGGGGTTTTGTTAAGTCCATTTATCCTAAATCAAATATTTCTTTTTTCCTTGTCTCATGTTCTGCCAGTGAGGAGGTACACAAAAGAAACAAGCTGGGAGGGAGCACAGCTGGGACAGGTGACCTGAACTGACCAAAGGGATATTCCACACCATAGAACATCATGCCTGGTATATAAACTCGGGGAGTTACCTGGTAGAGGGGGCTCATTTAGGTTCAATGGTGACCAATTGCATTGTGCTGCACTTGTTGGGGTTTTTTCCTTACTATTGTCATTATTATTATTATAATTTACCATTATTACTGTATTTTTACTTTCTTTTCTATTGTTAAACTGTTCTTATCTCAACCCACAAGTTTTACTCTGATTCTCCTCCCCATTCCACTGGATTGGGGCACGGGGAGATGGGGGCTGAGTGAGTGGCTGTGTGGTGCTTAATCTCCACCTAGGCTTAAACCATGACAGGCCTATTAAAGCATTAGCAGGATTTATTCCTTCTATGCCCTCAGTAAATCTAAACTCTAAGAAGATAAGAAACAGTTTTGAAACAGAGTTATAGCACTTCTGATCCCCTCAGTAAGCCCTGTGGAAGTACTGTACTCCTGCACAAGTGCTTCCCCTAGACGAGCTCTCTTGTATAAGCCCAGAACTGCATTTAAAAGAAAACTAACTGAAAGCCACACACCCCCAATCTCCCATTAGTACCATACAAGGCAGATAAGGAATGGACAAAATCACAAGGAAAACTAATGGAGGAAAAGAGGATCTTGCTCATATTTTTCCTACATGTAGCTGTATGATTGCAACCTATTGAGGTGGGGAATAACACTATTATTTCTTTCACTCTAAATGTGAAGCCTACATCATAGAATTGTGAAGATTAGAGGTGCTGAAATAAACAGAAAAACCCCCAAGATTCTCAGTATCACTGAGACATAACAGAGACAAATTTAACTTCCATAGAACAGAGCTGGTGTTTTACAATCCGCTCTTTAGCGAAACACACACCTTGTGCTGAGCCACAGTTGTGTCAAAATCACCAGTGTTACTACACAACTACTCTCCAAGTTGCATTCTTTCAAGAGGCCTACTTTGTCTTGGTGTAAAATTTTACAAAGACTCTATCTTTCCCTAGGTTTTCCGTTAACCCTAAATGCTGTAGGGTGGGGAGCATTCTATTGAAGCACCACACCACATTCAGAATTGATGCTGTTTCCTGGATACAAGCTGCCCCACCACTGTCAAAGATAAGGCACCTCATTCAGCAAAAATTTTGGTCCGGCCCCATATAGCTATTCTCATTTGAAAATTCTATGTGATTCCTCCTCAAACACAAAACCAAAACGGCCACTGCAGAAACGTCGTTTCATTTCCAGTACAAAGACTAGCCAAATATTGTGTTAGATACAAAAAGCATCATCTCTGTATGATCAAAACATCATCTCTGTCTAGAAACAACCTCTTTCTCAGAGGAATAGGGCCAGGTCTGTTAGACCAGCAAAGGTCCATGCCCCCAGTTCCAACCTGCAGCAAGACTAAGCACCTGCCCCAATAGGCACACGCACATAGAGCGCATACGGACTTGTACGCAGTTTGCAACACAGAACACTGACACACCTTTGCATGGGGGAAGCAGCACCTTAACGCATCTTACAAATTGCTTTAGCACATCCAAGATGATCCTTTTTGTCCACTGAAGCAGGGTCAAGAAACCTTCATGCTTTTTTCCCAATGTCTCCATGCATTATGCTAACCGATATAAATTTTATTTTTAAGAACAGATAAATAAATTTAAGGGGTTTTCCCCCCAGTCTTTTTCATGGGGAAATTAGTATCCTGTTTAACCTACCCACCTCCAGCCCTGAAAGTTCTCTTCCAACAAGTCAGTGGTATCGTAAATTCTGAACTGAACAATTTATCCTTAAACATCTGTAAAATATGACAAAGTATGCTGCATTTTATCACCTCAGTTACAAATGCACATTATTCACATTCAAGTCTCTGCAAGCAGGGATGTTCAACTCTATTTCTGCAACTCTTAGCAAACTATTTTATGGATCCACACAAATAAATAAAAGCAACAGTTTTGACACAAGATATTTACCCACATCTGAGCTGCTACAAAATCTCATTTGATATTCCCTGTTTTGGAGGGAGTGGTAGGATGGCATGAGAGTCTTAAGCCTACCCCTTACTAATGACATAAGGAGAGCTAAAGCCTTTATTTTCTTCTTTGGAAACAACACAGTTGATAACGTTTGCCCCTCCCATCCCCACGGTTTTTGATTTCCGACTGTTCATTCTTGTTATCACTTAAGATTTAGAAAGCAATTTAAAATGTTGCAGTGCATGGATGCACAGACCATCTTTAGATGAAGAATTAATTCAAATAAAAGACAGTAGTCATGTTTTTACCTAAATGCTAGCATTTCTGAATTTCTGTCACTGTTTTTTCCACAATCTGCTTTGTTTCAAAGCCAAAACAACTGTCATTATAGGGAAAGAGCTGTGCATAAATAAAATATTGTTGCCAAGAATGTGAGCTTTTGAAAACTCTCACCAAATGTGTGGCTGTTGTATGTGATTCCCTGGAATGTTAGAGCAGCTTCATATCTGCAGTCACCGAGTCCGACATAAATATTTCTTAAGCTAACATTTATTTGAATGTTTTTTTAATCCTCAAACTTGTCTAGGAGCTAATATAGTTTAAGACAGTATGAAATAGGAAAAGCTGAGAGGATAGATAAGCATGATCTCATAGACAAGAGAGAAAAAGAAAAAGATAATATTAAGATCAGGCCACAACGAAAGCTTAAATTGGAAGACACATGAACCTATCGCCATAAGGAAAGGGAAAGATATCAAACTCCAATTTGAACATATATGCATTAAGAGGGGGGCATAGAAATATCTGAAAACATTACCCTAAGTTGTTTCCATTTCTTTCTGTCATCTGATAAACATTTGAATTTCTGACATGCAACAGAAAGAATAATAATTCCTCCACAGAACTTCAGTAGAATATAGAGTCATGCCACACCCCCTGACCTCCATAAATAACAGAAGCCTAAAAAACCTTGGAAATGATAAAAGGCGTTCTTTTGTCATCTGAAGTCTTCCCTTCCATTTTCTTTCTCCCTTAAGTTTGGATAGTAGTTAACTTTGTCAAAAGTAATAGCATTATAATTGGAATATTATACGCCTAGTGAAAAGTCTCTTAAGAACACAAAATACGAAATTAACTAACAGATTATGTAAGTTTATATGACAAACCAAGTGTTTAAAGAAAAAGGCAGCTTATTATCAAAAAGAAAAAAACCTCAAACAGCACAAGAAGCCAGCAAAATTTTAAAATCTAGAACTTAAAATTTTCATATTCATCTACAGTTAGTAAAAAAAGAAAAAAGCATACCTAGCAAATCACAAAAAAAATCTTACGTGATTAACAAAGAAAACTATTGAAAAGCCAAAAGTATTTAATCACAAGTTACTCCAGAACTGTGAAAACTTCTTGCAACAGCAGCAATACCTCTGAAGTTTTTCTTTACCTTTCTTTGAATTCTCAGTGTATACTTTAAATTTTCCTGCACGTCTTCCTTAGCAATGTATCTTTAAGTTTTTTAACTGTCTTTGTCTAGCTACAGAAAGCAGAAAAGTATTTCAAAGCTTATATTAGTTTCTCAAACTGTGTAGCTGAAATTCTGAGAGGATTTTATTCATTAATAAATAAAACCTCAGCACTTACTGATGACTTTCCAAGTTGCCAGTCTATACGTATTTTCTGGTGCTTAACAAAACAGCAGTATTTGGCTTGGTGCTCACAAGTTGTACAGCTGTAAGAAGCTCAAGGAAAGCACTGTTATAATCCTGTTGATCTTCTGGAAAAACATCAGGGATTAAAAAAAAACAGGGGCATATTGTGCCCTGGGAAAAGAAAGTTGCTTTCTTGATTGGGTGAAGGCAATGGGGAGGGGTAGCAGCAGGTGCCTCTAACACTAATTAGCGGGTTCTGAGCTCACCAGGGGCTGCTCCAGCAGTTAACTACTCTGTGCTAACGCTGTGGCTGCAGGCAGCCTGTGCAGCCACATCCGTGCCCTCCCGAAGAGAGCCCCATGTCTGTTCAGCCGCCATGCTGCTGCTGCTGCAGGGTCTCCTGCCATCCTACCTGAGCCCCAGCACGCACACACCTCAGTGCCACCACACAGCTGACAGGACACGCAGGCCAAGAGTGACCAAGGAGCTCATAATGTTACCTACTCATGCTTCTCCCTGCCAGCCCCCAAAAATATGTCTCCAAACTGCCTCATGTATTTACGTGCAGAAATGAAATCAGAAGTTCAAGGATAGCTGAGTAAAATTGCCACACATTGGCCTGCCATGTATGATGCCTTCCCCAGATTTTTAAGGCAAGTGAAACAACGAAAGCAATTTATTATTCAGGTTGCAAAACAACTTTTTCACAACTAGTCCTGAAAGCATTATATATACATATATTTTAAAATTTTTTTATATTTATTTATTTATAGCTATGTATATCTCGTAATTGCATCTAGTTTCTCTTTGTAGAATCAATTAATCAATGACTCTAGAGCAGGAATGTATGTGAAATATGTGCAAACAGGTTGTGCTAATAAAATGCTTTTTACATTATCAGGACATCACAGCTTGACCACTGAAGAAAATAGAATGTGACCTTTACGGGAGACCCCAGCAGTACAGGCACAGGATGATCACAGAGGCCCTGTGATCATAGAATTTTAAGGGTCTCCAGCTGTTCCTGAAGGGATGCAAACTTGGTAGCAGAGAAAAAAATACTTTCAGGGTAACAGATAAAAAAGGGAATTTATCCACCAGAAATGAAACATCCCACAGATTATCAGACTCAGACACATTTTCCAATGAGGAAAAAACAAGTAAACAGACTGTGTTAGGGGATGGATAAACATAAAAACACAGCTGCACCCAAGAATGAGGAGGACGAAACCCTCCAAGTCATACACTCCTTATTCAACAACTCCCTGTTCTTAACTAAGTAGGCTAACAATTTATGGCTCTGTGGGTAGGTGCATTTCTCTAGCCCGCTTTGATTGCCTGTGATTTTTGGTTTCTTTAACTGCCCTAGAGAGCTGGTAGCGATATTTGTCCATCACACCATTTGGAATCACATCAGACTTCATAGTCCAGACCAGACAAGCCTAAATTTGCAAATCGGCACTTCACTACCATTTTTCCAGTTTGACTTCTTTAAGAGTCCAGCCCATTTCTGGCAATGTTTGGTTCAAGTAGCTGATGAGTGGAATGATGCAGCTGAGATCTTCCATGTTGATGACAATGCACAATTTTTACCATTTTAGAATTATGCATGAGTAATTTTCATTCACATAAAGTCATCTACTTTTTCCAAGAGACCTTGCATTCTCTCTTCACCGTACATCTGGCTCTCATTCTGTCTTTGGATTATTAAGTCAAAATGCATTTTTCTCTTCACTGCTTTTATTGCAGTACTGATTTTTTTTGTCTAAGTCTCTTTAAGTGTTTACCATAACATTTCTACCACTATTTTAAGAGAATGCTGCATTCAGAATGGTTGTGTTGTGTTTTCAATGTGATTTTCCAATGGCATATCTCAGCAGCACATGTTGAACAGCTGGAAACTATCTAATTAGAACAGAGAGGAAAAAAGAAAAAGGCTGTTTGAGATGAATAATAATCACATCCATCACACTCGTAGTTTTTCTTATTTATGTAGCACACACCTGTGTCTAATTGGCAATGAAAATGATTGTAGGAAGAAACACTGAGCTGACCTTATATTATACTTCTCCTTCTCTGCGCTTTAAATAGATTTTGTTATGTTCCTTTAATTATATAGGTAGATTTGTTTACTGAAGCATTCATGTTAAAACTCATTTCCTGCAAAGGGGCAAATTACATTTTTAATTATGTTTCTTTGGGAGGGCTACATAGTTAAGATGAGTTGCTGCCTGCTAGTCTCCACAGACAATAATCATGGCAACTAAATGCAAAACAGCTTCAGTGGCATTAAGTTTTCATACAGTAAATATGTACACATTTTTGAAGCTGTATCAGTGTATTGGGTTTTTCAAAAACACCTGCATTAGTGACTCATCCACATCTTTAGGTAACAAAAAGCTTCATAAAGCTGGAACAGTATGCCCAGAGAAGTTGTGGGTGCCCCATGCACCCATGAGGTGTTCAAGGCCAGGCTGGGTAGGGCTCTGAGCAGCCTGGTGGAGTTGGAGTCCCTACCCACAACAGGGGGGTTGGGGTTAGAAGACCTTCAAGGGCCCCTACCAACCCAAGCCGTTTCATGACTCTGTGAAATAAGGGCCTCGGAGCCTCAACCACAACACAGTAAAATTTCTATTGAAAAATTGCAATTGAAAGATTACTATTAACTTCAGAGAAATTAACTCAAGCAGAGATATTTATATGCATAATACTAAAAAGAGAAATTAGAAATGTTGCATTGCTTTTGTTTCTTCTACATTTTTCTTAATATCTTTACAAGTTACCCTTCAAAATTTATTTTAGTGTAAACTCTCTCTATTATGACTATAGAATAAACCTTGGAATCGTTTCTGAGCATGTTAATGTAAGAACAAAAAAATCCAGAATTAGACCAAAAAAAACCAAAAAAACCCCTTTTTTTAAAATCTTGAAAAATACAGTAAGATTTTTAATAAAATCTCTTTGCTTTCTTTCCATAGTAGACTTGTGACAGAATTTCTAATTTTACAACTGCATTAAAAATGATTGGAAAGAGTTATAGCCTTGAAATTACCAAACTCAATGTTCCATCATTTCAAATTCAGTTAAAATTTTCCAGCTTAGAGACGAGGCGATATTAAAATTAAAATGTACGCGTTAATTGCTAATAACTGGTTTAATTAAATGATTAGCTAAGAGGCAGCTATTGTGTTAATGGATCTAAAAGCATAATCTACTTTGAAAATAGCAAAACAACGCAGACAGCACACTGAAAACTGACCTGTAGTTAGTGCAGAAAGAAACAAGACATCATGTAGAACAGAGGGTTCTCTTTCAAACATAGCTTCTAGTTTGAAGGATCAGGTATCTCATTAATTTTAAACATCGAGTTTTCTGCTGATATTATAATGGTTTAGGGGCATGAGCAGTCGTATTTATTTGATATACTAATACACACTGCATGAATTAAAAAAATATGAGTTGTGTTTGACTCTGAGAAATACAGTATATGGAATATGTACTATTCCTCTCCGTACATCTCCTTAAATGTTAATTGAAACTTTCTGTCATGTTTATATTCCGTGCTCTTTTCACTAATGAATTTTCTAATGGCAACAAAAATCCAAACCCATTTCAATTTTGTGAGGGAGGCCTGCCAGGTGGGGGATTTTTGCCAGCTTTTTTGGAACCTCAGAAACTAGTTTTGTAAAATTTTCTCTCCTTTTAGCAGAAACACGAGTAATTCAATTGCCATAGTTATTCTGGGTGATACTGTTTCATATGCACTTCAAGTTTTTTGATTAAATCCAGTAGGATGTAATCAGCTAATTATTAATCCTCTTGCAGAACTTTCTTGATTTCCTGTGATACATACCAATCAAATCTTATTTTCAACTTTTGTTTTGTAATTTCTTTCATTGTTAAATCTTCATTCCACGTTTCTTGCTCAGAATAGTCAAGGACATCATTGTACATTGTTTAGGTTGCAGTGCATGAATTTTATAGTTTGGTGGAGTTCGCTTTAGTTTTGGGGAGTTTCATGGGGTTGTGTGGGTCTTTTCTTGTTTTTTATTCTTTTTAAAATGAATGTATTGCTCAAATACAAATTGCACGTCCTGCCAACCATTTCTCCTTTAAGCAAGTGTAAAACACTGGTGTAAACTTCATTGGCATTGTGTCTGCGTACATCAACACTTAAATCCAAATCAGAATTTAGGTTCCTCAGTATTTTCTTAATAAATCCCACACTAAATCCACAAACCCCTGCTCAACATTTGTGTCCCATTCTGTGGGGGGCTTTAATTTGCAAAACAGTTCTTGATTTAACTCAAAAATATCCTGGGTGTGTAATTTTTGTGTCACAGAACATCTGTAGTCTGAACAGTCAGGAGAATTTGCCAAACTCTTTGGCATATAGAATACTCCAAGAATCCCCATTTCTTAACAGGCAGAAGAGCCCTAATCAGCAAGGTATATGCAAATCACACAGTTCTAGCCCCCAGCTTCCTCCTGGAAAGAGATATTAATGGAACCAAAATAACGTAGAGCAAAGAGACCTGAAGTCTATGCACTTCAAAGTGAGGATTCATAACTCTAATTTCTACCTCTGAAATTTTCATCTCTTTGATTTTAAACTGTAAAATATAAAAAGAATTCTGGGAGCAAGAAGAAGGAGCAAGACCATCCTACAATTCCTTTCCTTTTTGTTTGTTCCTGTTTGATGAAGATTGCACAGTTGCAGAGGCCAGCAGAGTCTACTTTGGCTTTTAATTAGGTTATTAGAATACTTTCCTGGGAGACATGGGTTTAAACCTTCCAGCAAAAAATGGTTAACCCCAAATTTACTGTTTACTACACTCGTTCTGCATGGAGTTGTGATGTAAAAGATGGTGACTGCAGCATTTAAAATAAACATATATAATTGATATAATATAGTGTAATGGATGTAACTTAAAAATTCTAGCCATATGCACTATAACAATATGCAGTTAATAAGGAGAAGTTTGGGATTGTCCTCGTGAGACACCTTGCTCAATCAGAAGCCTATTTTATCATTTCTGGCTCTATTTCATCTAATCAGGAACAGATAACTATAAATATGTTGGATCACAGTTTGTTCTTTCCCCAATATTTACAGCTAGGTAAAAAAACATCTGGAACTCCAGACTGCTCTAGCAATCAAAATCTTTGTTTCAAATTCCACAACGTTATTCCTATCACAAGAATTTACACCATGGTACACCATGTATGTAAAGTTTTATACCAGTGTTAGGGAGTTTATACTAAAAAATATGTCAGTATGTAAATGAGTTTTAGAAGTAATAGCAGGAAAGCCTGAAAGAGAAAAAGGTAACAGCAATCAAAGCACTTAGCTATAAAGGAACATCCCCATTAAAGTTAGTTATCCTGAACATCTGACTGCTTTCCCTACCTCTGTGCAGAAACACGAAAGCATTCCTTAAAAGCCACAGAGTTGAAGGTGGTTGTGTCACTGGGATTCACTTAGGCACCAGGAAATTTTCACAGGCACCTAAAACATGAGATTCCCATTGATTTCACTGGGAGTTCCGCACTTAACTGAGTATATGTTTCCTTTATATAGTGCGAAACTGATAACAGAATAAATGATTTCTTTTACAGGCTTTAGCACAAGATGATGGAAATGATACTATACTCATCTGACCATGACAAAAGCCTTCTGTAAAGTATAAAGGAAAAGCAAGAGCATAGCTTCTAACCTTTTACTGAGATTTTAACATATCTTTTCAACACTGTGAAAAGACTAATTTAAAACTTGAAAGATTCCACTTTCCACAGAATCCACAAACAAAATTTCTGTGAAATTCTCTACTTTATCTGGATCCCCCAGGTCAGATGATTGAGGATGAAATATCAGACTCAATCATTTGGGAAGTAATGATGCAATCCTCGCTTCTCAAAAGAAAAAAAAAAAAAAAAAGAAAAGGAAAAGCATTAACTGGGTTAGGAAGGCAAGGGGAAGACACATCAGATTTCAGATGGCTCATTAGCAAGTACATCTTTAAGCCTGCATCTTTATGACAACTAATTATGTTAATAAGTCACACAGTGACTGACTTGTTTTTTAGAAAGTCAAAGTTGGAATTCACTCTACAGCTACCGTGGCTGTTGAGGGATACATTTTCAAAGCTGCATGCATGGGGTACAACAAAGGTAAGGCTGGCCATGATAGCATCTTTCACAAATGTTGATGTTGTAGCTCTTTCTATTCAGTATTAATAAATTCAGCGTGTAATTATTTTGCCATCTGTCTCTTGTTGAACCATTTATTTCTGTCCTTCAAGTAAGTACTACAAAAAATATACCAAGTAATTTCTTCAAAGATAATAACTAACAAAGTAAAATAATGAGGTCTTGTATACCATATAAAAAAGTAAGAATTATTAAATTACTTGTTACCTTTTTTCTGCTATGCATAATTGCCAAGACAAATTACTTAACTGTAGAATTACATCAGCATATATTTTAGCATGTACAAGGTGTTGCTTTGGGGTCTTTTGTTCTACCTATGAAAATTACTAACAGCCTAAATTCTGCAATTTAAGATCAATTGGTTCAAATCTTTTTTCCAGTTTTGTTACTTCCTGTTAATATTTCCACAAGAAACCTAGTACACATTGACTGTGCTGTTTGCGTTAAAAGACAAAAACTCTGCGGAGACGTAGGCTTATTCAAATGAAGTCAAATGTGTAGGAAAATTCAAATATCTGATTTTCAACTTTCAGCGTTTTGCTGAAATTGTCTGAGAAGAGAAACTTCCCAAGAGGGAACACAAATGTAACCAAAATAAATGGCTCTTCCCACTCCCACATTATTTGATTGCATTTAAGTATTCAAGAAATCTGATTTTTATAATTGTGAACTGTTTCAGTTGAAGAATAAAGATCAAATATATGCCTTCTTACCACAAGTAACCTTGAAGAGCCATGTCATTGCTCTAAAGAGCTGGTAAAGCATCTTTTATTTTGCAGTTACAGTTTTGTGAAGTCTTTCAGTTTTTGATCAGCTTTCAAATATTGTTGGTGCTCAATCGAATGAATTAAGCAGTTATTATCTCTGTTTCACATTACTAATAATGAACTGATTTTCATTCAAAATTACAGCTTAAGATTGGATGAGATATGCTGCCATTTATTTACAGATGAGACTTAAATTCATATGCATGATGTTTTGCCAACTTAGGTGTACAATCATTCTAGAGCAATGAAGTCTATAAATCTACATTTTCCTTTCAAAGTTGCTAGGTAGGTTATCACCTCTGGAAAGTTACATTCCCAACTCCTGTGCATGGTTTTTTATGATCTAAAGATGTCCTCAAAAAAGCAAACCAGATTAACACCTCTTTTATTTCCAGGTGTCATGAAGTTAAAAACAAAAAAGCAATTTTACAACTGGCAATTCTCTCTAAAATGTTAAATCCTATGTGTGTGTGGAAATTTTTCTGCAAGTTACCTAAAGCAGTATAATAAGATCATCTCTAACATAGACTAGAATGTTTGTATCTCTTGTTCAGAGGCCATGCCATCCACTAAGAAATAGTTCTGCCACCCTGGTCACTGATCAAAGCAAGACATTGTGCCTCATCTCTAAATTGGAAGAATATTTTTCTACTGTATATTTTTGTCACTGAACATTTAATCTGTTCCTTATTCTGACATGCTTATTCTGGGAATTTTTTTCCCTTATAGTCTATCTTTGTGCAAGAAAGAGTAGCCTCAATATCTGGCAACTAACGAATACTTTTAATTTGCAAATCAGTCCAAATTTTTACACTTATAGTTTCAAAACTGCAGATAAACTCCTGTCACTAACAAATAATTAAAGTTAAAATTTTATCTCAATGAAGGCAAAGTGTGACATATGTAATTTAACCACTTGAAATATGTCTTTCACATAAAACCAAAAAATCTTCCATCAATAAATTGTGTCTCCAAATCACAAGTATTTTTCTCTTACATCCTTAAAATGTGTTTATAGCTAAAGAAAAGCTTCAGGCTGATAACTCTAATCAGTAACACACTCAGTTTATTTCCAGATTATATTACCCAGCTGTAGATGAAATTAAAAGGAAGTAATCCTCCTCCCTTTTCTGTATTCTCCCTCTAGTTTCCAGAAGTTGATTGAGTACTTGCATGCTAGAAGTGACAGAAGCTAGGTTCTCTGATTCCAAAAGAGCAAATACAGGGCAATACATGAAAATGAAGCTCTTTGAATTATTCTGAAGAAGCATGTCAGTCCTTACCTAGAAATAAGTTTCCTGTCTTCATGACTGCTCACTCCTTTGAGCTGAAATTAATCCTGAGGATCTGAAAAAGAGGATCTAATGCAATGGTCCCTGGATTTGATACATCACTCCAGATACTATGTAAAACAGACTCAACTGTCATATCACTTGACAAAGAAATTAGAACTGTTTTCTTTTAAAAAAAAAAATTAAAATTGGAGACAAAACATACTACATGAAAAAACATCAGCCTACCATTTGTGAAAACACTCCTTTATTAGTTCCTGTATCAGTAAGCTTGTTTCTGTGGATAGCTCAGGGTTTATTTTGTAATTTTGTGGTGGTTATGAAAAAACTCAAGTTTTGATTGTCAGATGAAAGTTTAGGTAGTCCTGGATAAGCAAGTTTTCATTTCATGCCCCAATAGAAATGGGACTGCTTTCTTTGATGCTGATAATGTCTTTCTTTCCCACCCTTCATTGAGTCAGGTAAACATTTGAACTACAACCACACCTTAGAAAAGAGGTCGTGTACTGGATATTGACAAACTTGACGTGACAGCAGCTCTGAAATACTGGATGACACAATGTCAAAGAGCTTTCAGAACAGACGTATGAATTAGCTTGCACAAAGCTGTGATTGAGGTGAATAAGAAAGGAGGATCTGAGCTTGAAGTGACCTTTCTGTAAGACATTACTTCCCTTACTGTTTTGTTACTGTCTTTCCCTACCTAATGGCAACCTTCATTTCAGGGCTCAAAGCCTCAAAGCAGGGATAGGAAGGCAAGAGGTGGTAGCTGTAGAGAGCTGTATAAAGCTGATTGGTGCCAGCCCTAGGGATTGCCAGGAAGAGAAAAGCAGGAGATAATAGAGGTGAGGTGATTGTTAGTGGGGAATATAGATTAATGATATATATAGCAAGGAGATCTGAGGGAACAAAAAAGGAAAGAAAACAAGCATCCATGGTAAGTAGACCTCAACAAAATCCCTACTTTTTACAACGAGGTTGTCAATGGAAACTCCCATCACAGAGACAGGAGCGCAGCTAGGTTTGCTTGACAAGAACCTGTTTCTTCTCGTTATCCCAACCTGTTGCTAGTGTTTAATTCAAGGTAAACTGTAATACATTAATCGTTTTACTTTCTTCCAGATAACACACCAGAACTTCTCCGGACATCACTGCTGTTTTGTCCACAGATAGGGAAGGATCTCAGACTGCGGTAGAGAGCAGCAGAACTCATTAGCAAGCAATACCCAGCAGCAAACAAGACAATTAACTGAGAGCTCCTGCTCTGCTCTCACGATGGCTTAAATTAACCTGCTTATCATTGGGTTGGAATAGAGAGGAAAGAAATGCTTCAGCTCTCGGGTGTAAGACAGAGATTCAGCTAAGGCAGAAGACTACCTTTAGGATCCTTTCATCACACAATTCCTGGGAAACAGAATAGCCTCATTATTTCTGTTTGGCATCTTTTCAAGGCATAGATTGTTTCCTAAGCCACTTTGATATTTTGACTAGCCATTTCTTTCCTTTGAGAATCAAGACTGGTGTTTTTATTTGCTCTAAACCAGGGTATAAAAATTTCCAAGGGTCAGCTTGTAAAATCCATTTTAGTACGGATTTGAAGTAAATTGCAGTCAAATTTGGGCTCCAGCTTAATGTGAAGTGTACATATCCACTCTGACTAAAAGGCACTGGGGAATCTGAAGTACTAAGGTTTCTTGGAGAATAAAAAACTTCGTATTTTCACCTTTAATAACCTTTTGCCCTTCTTTTTTCTTCAACAAACGAAGAATTAAGCCATTCCATAAATAAAGGAAAATTTCAAAGAAAACAAGAACAAAAAATGCCTACCATGGGCCATTCATGGCAGTGGGCAGAAGGGCACCCCATATTTTTACAGCTTGAGCACATTAGAGTTTCTAACTTTTTCTGTTGCTCCTAAAGTTCTTTACTAGCAGAAGTAACTCATTTTGATACAGGTGGGCAAGCCAATAGAGCTCACTCTCCTCATTCACAGCTACAATAGAGTAGGTTGGGACAGACAATCTTTCTTCAGATTTATAAGTTTTTGGCACTTTACCAGAAGTGACGTTACTTCTGTTGATTTGTCTATTGTCTGTTTTCCATGTGTGATCACAGGGATATTTTGGCATCACTGCTGTTTTACAGACACTGACATAGCAGCTGTGCAATCAGCATTGCACCTCTCCTTCTCTAGGCAAATCCAAGCAGACACTGCTGCTCCAATGCATCTGGACCTTGACTAGTCCGTCTGGCTAAGAAACAAGACCCTCAGGGTTAAAGGAGCTTCTTTCATTTCTGAGGCTTAGAGGTCATTTGTTCTAGAGATGTTCCTGCAGAATTAAAGAGGTCTGTCCTCTGACCCACAAACATGAAAACAATGTTCATCCCAACTGTGTGCATCCTCCTCTGTAATAACATGGAGTTGTTAGGTTGGAGATTAAAGCTGTAATGCTCTTCAGCTGGTGCAGCATTCTGTGCAAAAGGCACTAAACTCACTAAGAGTCTGAAGATGTGCTCCCAGGAAGCGGCTGATGAGCAATGTCAGTATCTTAGTGATTTGGGGTTTAATTTGCAGTCAACAAAAGACTTAAAGTCATTCTGTCGGCCTGTCTTCTCTGTAGCTAAGTACTGTTGTGACAGTAGAAATAAAGGCTAATTAGCAAAACAAAAAGCAATCCTATTCAAACATTAAGTAGAGTCTTTTTCCTTTTTTTTTTTATCCTTCCCATAATGCACACTGTGAGGGAATCTAATTAATATAAAAATTTTAAGACTAAGTTTTTCATGCTTTTCTCAGGGTGTCCCAGGGTCTCAACACAGACATCAAATCATAAAATAGTCTGAGCTGGAAAGGACCCATAAGGATCATTGAGCCCAACTCCTTTTTTTTTTTTTTCCTAAACTTTTTGTTCACCACTCATAATACCCCTGGGTTCAATGCACAACATATACATAACATAATTACAATTATTTTTACAAATATTTTAAAGCATGAGGAAAAAAGTACACAAAGATGCATATATTAAAATTATTGTACAAGAATCATCCATTATCCCTTTTTGAGCTGAGCACCTTTGCATTTAAAAAAGACCAAAACTCAAGGCAACATATATAACTTGCATCATAATCTGGGAAACTAAAATAAAATCATCTAGTAAATCCATTTGAGTATGTAGTATGGAGTAAGATAAAAAGGCATCTGTTTAATTCTTTTAATCTTTAAATTAGCAAGTTTAATTTCTGCTTAGATCATATAATAATAAATATAGTAGGAGTGGGAATGATACAGTTCATTTCAGCACATAGAAAAAACGTATGGCTTCTGCTGGATAGATTTAATACAAGTTTTTTTGTTCTTGTTCAGCTTTCTTTTTCTTCCCCACATAATGAAAATAAAAAGGAAATATTTTTTTCTTTCAGATGACCTCAGAATACAGAATAAAAGCAAATATTTAGAAACATAAAACTGAGGTCAGCTCAACAGCCTTTAGGAAGATGTTTAAGATTTATTTGATTCCAGCCATGAGCCAAGAGTCTGATCATTAATCACGTAATTCCCTCCGGGATGATGAAGGTAGCCCTGTGGTGAATCTGACAATACAGAAGTAGCAAGTGTCCTCCTAATGACTTTTATTGCCTGCACATAATGGAAAAAGTGTGGGAAGCATTTTAAATTTTCCTTTCATTGGTCTTGTACATCTTTTCACTCCAGAAGAAAATCTGAGTAGGGTTTCACCAACAAAACAACTAAAGACATCTCCTTGTCCAGGGAATAGAAACAAAGCATTTATGCAAAACTTATATTAGCTAATGATTTTTTAACAGAGATCTATCTTAGACTTCCATAAACATTCAGATTATCATGGCCTTTTAATGTTAATCTCAAATCATCTGCCTCCTAGGGGTTTTTTTTTTTAATTTTTTCATAGTTTTTTCGTGATCTTAATGTCACCTCTCACTGCCAGTGCCATTTAGCATAAATTCTGAGGTACTGTGATCTCTGCTGAGAAGGTTTGCTTGACACCAGTAAGTAGAAATATTTCCCAAACACCAAATAAAATGTCCTTCTATTTCTTAACAGGATTGCCTGTTTTTCACCCACTGGCACTCATAACCACAAACTAATTTCTATAATGAATGAAAACATTTTTCCATCCTCACCAGCCAAATGCTTCAAGCAGAAAAAAAAAAGTAGACAGAGCAAATTTAAGAAAAATTGTTTATAGTCTAACAATATATACAGAACCAGATGAAAATCCTCAGGCTTTTGACTGACCTTCCAGGTATTTCATGAGGGAGCATCTGGTATAAGAAATAAACCAGTGATCTGGTGAAAGTAAAGCACTACTATTTTGCCACACAAAATAGTCTTCAGTGTAATCTGTTTAGCATGTCTAAATAAGCAGCGCACATTACTCTTTGAAAACCCCTTTTTCTTTCCTGCTTTGTCACAATAAATTAAGACATATAAACATGGCTACTGAACAAATCACAAATGCTAAATCTCAATTTAGTATACATAATATCAAAGTTAGAATAAAATGATCATTCCCCTCATATCCATTTATGTCCAACTTCATAGACAAAAGTTTTACTGACAACTTTAAAATTTCAGATCCTGACATTTGTCTGTAGTGAGAAGCGTACTGTAGAATTTGACAACAGACCCATGTAAGAAATTGCTTAGTGTCACAATATGCATGCAGTTGGATACAATTATCAAAAGCATTATTAAACACTGCTATCTGTGCAAGCCAGGGAATAATTTCAAGCACCATGCCTGAATTCCCTACATATAAATATTTCTAATCCTTATCTTTAGCTGGCAAAACAAATTAATATTTAATTTTTCTTGGAATAAAATAGGCATTTGAATTAAGAGACTGGTAACATGGTTTTCTATTGCTTTTTGGAAAAAACACACAGACTAAATATGGTCACCATCAGAGGTGACTCCAAAATGATCTTCTACCTTAAACAATAACATCTTGGAAAAAGCTACAGGAAAATTTGATATAATTAATTTAGAAATACTTTATATTTAAATATGTTTACTTCTCAGCACTAACTTTATTCTAACTTCACATTCTTTGAAATAATTGCTACTACAGGATTCTCATTACATATATTCCAAGGTAGTATGTGGTTAAAAATACAGTTATTGAATTAACCCAACATCCTCTGTTATATTAAGGAATATAAAACTATAATTAGAGTATATTGCATACTGCCATTTAATTGCCTTATTTATAAGCACAGATCTTTCCAACCAGAAACACTATTTCTTGTTAAACAGACTGTTAAAAAAAATTGCTGTTATAAGACAATTATTCTTCTCTGTACTTGGCTTACTAATTAACTCATTTAATAAGTATCACTGATTCCCTCAGAACCAGCAGAAGCTACACCTCTTGGTTAACCAGGCAGAGTGCCTTGGACTTAATTTTGAGGAACATCTGGGCTCAACTCAAAGATTGCTTCCTTGCTGTCCCCAATTCTGTCAGTGTTTGGCTTGCCTCGATTTCGTGTGGTAGCTGCATCCTTTACTTTCTCTTATTTAAAAGAGGGAACTGCATACTTCAAATACTATCAAAAAAGGAAAATTTCTTGAACAAGGAGCAATTTTTGCCCCTATTACTATTATCCCCTATTACTACTTGCCCCTATTATTCCTTAAAATCAAGCATCAGAAAAAAGCCCCAAGCAAATCAAGTCAACCCCCCTAAAAAACAAACAAACAAAACCACAAAAAAACCCACAAAAATAATCCACAAAAAAACAAAATACCTAGAGATATCTTTGCCTCTAATAATATTTGTTTGAAGTTTATCAAGATTCTAACAAGCAGTAGTAAATGGAACTACAAAAGATATTACACTAGCTTAATCAAGTTTTAGAGCAAAAACATTTGCATATACTTAAAAGGGCCCTTTCACAACATACATGAGTTCAATGTCCTAAAGACACAAAATATTGTGAACATATAACTTCAGCTGAGGCTTCATGATATACATAAATACAAACTTGTCGTTCTGTCTATAGGATGTTGTTCTAGGATTATCCATGAACCTAAACAAAGACTATATTCTGGTGTTTTGAGACTGTATTAGAAGAATGTGTCCATTATCAATACAAGTGGACAAAAGCCACTAGCACAAGAAGAGATTTAAAACTCTTCAGTACCTCTTCAGAAAGACGAGTTACGAGGATGAAGTAATAATTTCCTATACAGTTGAAATCGGGACTGTTGGGGGTTTTTTCCACGTGTTTATCATCACGACACAGAGCCCAGTCCCTCTGGAAAAAATTGATCTTATCAGAGGAAAATGAAATTCAAAGTTGCCTTCAGTGACAACAGGCAAAGCAAATCTGTTCCCTTTTTCTCCAATTCATTTTTCCCACCTAGAAAATTGGAGAATTTTATTACATGAGTTTGTAAGGCACTAACAGAATTACCATAATTTTTTGAGATATTCTAAGGAAACGAGAATTAAAAACAAGACAAAAAACCAAAACCAAGACAGTCAATACTCCTACAGAGCTACATAGAGCAAGTGATTTATGATTTTACAAAAAAACCCATGGAAAGTCAATTTGGATAGCTCTCCTGTCTCCTGGTTATTCAGAAAGATCTGTAGCTGGGGTAAACCAAGTTAACATTCCCAAATAATTTAAATCCACTTTGTTCTGGAAGATGCACAACTCAAAAAAAATATTTACTGGGTCAAGAAAAAATGAAATAAAATAAGTGTTGTCTCCATCCTACAAAGACCTTTTATCTGTAACACTGTTAGAAAAAAAAAAAAAAAAAAAAAAAAAAAAAAAAAAAGTGAAATTAAAAGGTAGGGGGATGCAGAGGGGGTGAGGATGGGGAGAAGAAAAGGTATCCTGTAGCTAGGAATGAAAGTATAATCCAGAAAACTGGTTAGAAACCTTTGGATTGGGACCCAAGGAGGCCTATTATAAGATATTTCTTCTGCTTAACCGGAATAATTTTCACTCCAGTGAGGCAGCCAGGGATACGCCACATGGAAAGACATAGCAGATGCAGAAATGCAGACAGGGGAGCTCAGAAGTTGTTTGCTTGGCACCACGGGAGAGAAAAGACAAAACAAATGCTCAAGGCTGCACAGTGGAGTGACAAGCATCTTAAATAAAGATGTGTGTGGCACAGAGATAAAACATGCCCCAGCAAGAGCCACATCTGTAATTCATGTAAGGTGCTTATTTGATAGGACGCCTATTGAAGCTGGCTTTGTTATACCCTCAAAGCACCCAAAAATAGAGGGGGAAAAAAAAAAACAAATACAAGAAGACATTGTCATAGTCTAAGTATTCTCCAACAGTTTCATGCTTCTTTCCTACCCCATCTGTCAGAAGAACTTTTTCCCTTCCTTTTCTTCCTTCAGATTCTCATCTTTAATTTAGACTATGGAATTGTGAAAGTCCCAGCAGAATAAGAACAACTTTTTTTAAAATATCCAATGTCATAAATAAAATTTTTATTAATTTCTACCATAATAAATGCTCTAATTTAAATAGACCCGATGAATAAATTTGTCCTATCATATTAGCATATACACAAATATTCGTTTATGATACTAGAACAGCTCAGCGTTTGTTTGCCATCTGTAATTACAGACTTACAGATTAGCCCAATGATGCATTCTGCTTTAAGAGACATTTAAAAATTATATCAGAGAATAATAAATACAAGCCAAGTGTTTTTCCCTCAATTCAAATATCTTCTCTTCTTGCTTACGTAAGTCAAACCTTAACCTGAGCTATAATACAGTTCATTACACTCTTTAGGTGCATGGCTAAGCCAGTTACTTCTGCTTTCATGCTAAAGTAGCAGATGCACAAGAGTGTGGCCATATTAATAACTCTCATTAGAGTCAGGAATGCCTCTGAAAGTTCTTTCCTCCGTACGTACTCTGAAAAGGAAAAGGTGCAAAAGGTTCAAATTCCAAGTGGCTATCTAATAATCCAAAACCCAGAGGTTCTCAGAGTACAGTATTGCTGCATTGTCTCAGTTATCTTCTTTATCTATACCCAGAGAAACACTTCCCTCACCTGAATCTCTCAGCACCTTCTCATAAGGGTTTTTCTTAACAAAAGAACAGAAGAAAAATTAAAAGCAGGATACACCCCTATTATAGCAGCAACACCTCAGCCTACTACAAAATAACATTCTTTACCTAAGAAATAATAGCAGATTTTTTTCTTAATACCTACACATTGACATTTTACTTTCTCTCAGCAGTTACCAGTTGAAAAAGGAGGCTTATAGAAGCCGAAGAATCTGTACAGCTTGTGCCTGTTCAGGACAGAATCACTACACTTCTGAATTAGGATTATGCTTACAATTATAGGGCACATCACAAGATAGCTGACTTTTCTTACTTGTTTATTAAACAGAATATTAAAAAACTTTGCCATATTACTGACATATCACAAAATCCTTTAGGAACACTCATTTCCTGAAAGCTCAGGTAATACAATGTGATTGACAGTATGAGAAATTAATCTAGTAAAGTTTTTGAATTTCTTTCCCCCTATTTTTAATGTGTTGCTGTTGACTGCACATTCTGTTCTCACTTCTCATGAAGGAAGGGCCATTATTTCTGTCTCAAGTAGTTTTATATGGCTTTTAAAAAGCTTTTAGGCACAGTAGCTGCATTTATGTTAGAACATTTTTCAAGCATGTTCTGCAGACAGAGAAGGAAGTCAGTGTCTAGCAAGACACGCTAATTGTTTCCTTGTATAGAACATGTAAATGGCAACTGCCCAAACAAGCTTTGTGTAACACATGTTGTGAATTCCAACAGCTAATCACAACAAAAATTTAACACATTTTCCACAGTAAACAAAATGATGAAAGTTTACAAAGTACAAGATTTTGTGTCATGCCACTGAACTCTTGATGGCACTACATCAAAATAATATAAGAAAATTGAATGCTACTCTTTTTGCCTCGAAGAAAAAGAGCTGGAAATAATTGTAGCAGTTATGGTCTTATGGCACTTAGGACTTGGCTTTGAATGATTTTCTCTCTTAATCTGCTCTTAGTTCCTCAGTAATCACAGTTATCATAATGAAGCCCAGGCAGGTCTGATCAAGCAAGTAAGAATATGATTTTAAATAATGAAGGAAGCAATCATAAAGAATAACAAGCTGAAACCATGAGCCAGCTAAGAGGTAATGGGTCAGGATTGGTAGGCGTACATGGACAACGCTGAGGTGGGTGTATGCTACAGGCTCTCTGATCAGGATGAAGGATTGGATGAGGCCTTTTTAATCAGCTGGAAGAAGTCTAATACTCACAGGCACTTGCCCTCATGTAGGACTTGAACCACTATCTTCTAGAGAGGCAACACAACAGACATAGGCAAGGGCACAATTTTCCTGCCACGAGTAACACAGAAGTCAATATGGGGAGATGTTTTGCTAGACTTCATACTTATAAAACAGAAAGGACTGGTTGGGAATATAAGGTTTGGGAGTAGTCTTGGCTGCAGTGATAACAAGATAATGAAGATCAGAGTGCCGAGAAGAGAAAACAAAGCAGACAGCAGGATCAAAACTGTGGCTTTTAGAAAAACAGATTTTGACCTGTTCAGGCACCTACTGGAAAGAAACTCATGGGAGACTGTCTTAAAGAGAGAGGATCAGGAGACTTAGTTTATTTTCAAGGATTACCTCCTCCAAGCTCAAGAATAGTCCATCCTGATGAGCAGGAAGTCAAGGAAAGGTGGCAGAGGACATGCATGGATGAACAAGTAGCTCTTGATAAAAAATTTGATGTAAAAATGAGGAGTACAGGAGATAGAAACAGGGACAAGTGACCCGGGAGGAATATAGGTAGACTGAGTGTGCAGGGTTAGGAAAGTGGAATATCTTTTGGAGATGAATCTGTCAGATATGATACTTGCACATACTACAGACTTGAATCTGACCTGTACTTAGATCTAGCTCATGTCTGGCAGCATCATATTTAGGACATGACATGTCTCCAGTCAGCACTGTTTTGCAGTGTACCCTGAATGCAACTGCATTACAGATAAGTATGCACATTCCATCCCCAAAAACAAGTGTGACCCCACTACCTTCTACTTACCAAGATCAGCATGCAGAAGACAGGTGTATGGTCTTAAATAAAATGTATACATTTTGCAGTGGTATCCACTCTCCTTGGCTCCACAGAGAGAATTACATGAAGGATAAATCATAAATCTTAAGCTTACACGAATTTCTGAAACACACCTGGGTTTTATGCATGTGTGGTATTGGCAATGAGAAAGGCAATACTTTACATGCACGTAGTCTTGTCTCACTTGTTTAAAAAAGTACATCCCACATTGTTCTTTTCCTTTTCATCATTCATCCACCAGCAAGGTAAAAACATCTAGATCAGGTGTACATCTCTTTCTGATCCTGGTAGTAGAGAAACCCAAATCACTTGCTGCTGGCTACTGCAATCCTTTCTGGTTTTCCACAAAGATTTAAGGGGAGTTCCTTTATTTTCATGCATGTCACAGGCAATGTTTCATGATGCAAAGTTAGTATGTCTCTTTCCTACCAGGCTTTTTGTAGAGTTATTGTTCAGTCTGTAAGCTGGATCCGTCTGGATCAAAAAACCATAAAATAAGTTTTACCGCTCTAAATTTCACCCATTGCCTGGTGAAGACTTATCAGGAAACATAATTATTCCCTTCTTTGAATGCTTTCTTCAGATATAGCATAGTTTTCAAAAGATGGCAGAATAATTTGCAACATTCACTAGATAATCATTCTCTCTATTTCTCCAAGTCTGTGCAATAATCCATTATGCTGCTTTTATATTCCTCTTGTCTTTCTGTTATATCTCTTCACACAATAGAAAATTCTTAGTGCATCACATGTGCATGTAATGTTCTAGGCAGAAAGACCTGAAAATGTTTTATATATGAGCCTGCAAAATTTTCTCTTGTGGTTAAAAGAAATTTTACAACTGGATCATATTTTAAGCAGCCCAATGTAAAACATGAAATGAAATTAAATTCTGTGGAACTCACCTTACTGGCAATATAGGCCATGAATAACTATTGCAAGACAATTTACCAGCATTAGAGTTGAATTGCCACCTGTGAGTCGTAAGGGCTGGACTACTGCTGTATCTTACATGTCAACTTAACCTGCCAGCATACACGAGGTTAATTTTTTCTCTGTCGTCCTACTTAACTTCAGAAATGTTCTTCCCAACCACATCTTTGAGACTTGATATATTTCTGAAAGGATTTCTTAAACTTCATGGATCTTTCCTCCCCGTTTTTTGTCCCTGCATTGAAATTCATTTGACTCATGTAAGAATGTTTGTGTTATATTTATGTTGTAATCTTCCATTTTCAAGAAATTAAGTGTGATGTTGGAGGAAAACTTAAGTATATAAGTCTCGCTGGCTAAAAAACCCTGCAATTGCTAACTAGAGGAGCTTGATTTACTTATTTTTCCTAAGCAACTGCAGCAGGCAATACTTCAAATGTAATAGATATATGGATAGCATTATTTCTTACTTGTTCAGCACCATTCTGAATAATTACTCTCTGTAATTCTTACCATATAGTAATAGGATGTCAATTCCTTTTTTCAGCATTAAATTTCTCTCTTCCTTTAATGTCTTTTGAAAACATCTCTTAAATAATAAATAGCCGATGCCTAGGGAGAAATAAACTCCATAGGGTATGATAAATAAAGTTAACAGGAAAAGTTTCAGGGTGGTTGTTGGGTGTTTTGTTGTTATTTTAAAGTAAAATAGGCCTGTCTTTTATTGTTAATGGTTTCTGTGGTCACAAAGTTCATACATTCTTCTCTTATTAAAACAAATAACTTCACTTCTCAGACTTTATGGTTCCAGTAAAACATTTTTCTAATAGCAAGGGAAGTGCATACCATGCAAAACATCCATCAACAGCACCATCCCTGGCCATACAATCAGCTTTTCCAGCACTGCATAAAAGACATGACAATTGTCTTTCTGCATCAATAGGAGCAAACTGAGATGTATTTTAGGGCAAAAGAGAGTCTATTATATCTTTTGTCACATTATCCGATGATTCAAATTACTGATGTTTCTAGAAATTCCTGTAGGCTTCCCTATTGGAAACATTCTCTTAGCAGATACAGATGTTAAATAAATAAAGGAGTGCTAACTTGCAAAGCTTTATGGTAGTGTACCAAGAGAAATTTTAGTTCTGAGTGAATGCAACAGTATTGACTGAAAATAAAGAGCAGAAAGTAAATCTTGTATGGGAAAACCACTAGAATTTATAAAAACACATGCAGTGTGACCATGATGGAACAGTGCAGAAATACAGAAACATATAGAAGGTAGAAACCAAGAATTTATACTTGCTGATTCAGATTTTTCAATTCAGATGCCTTTCAAAAAAGTAATAAGGTATTAAATTTCATGATGTTCAGTAAAGTGAGCTAAAACCCCATACAGAAATATTATATTAAAAATTTGAAGATACTTGTTAGTTTGGCCCATTCCTTCTTTCACATTGTGAAATGTTGACTTGATAACTCCTACCACCAGTGCAGATCCAGACTTGATAAATGAAGTAGGGACATGTCAGCATATTTATTGGCATAAATAATTTTCAGGATCATGAATTATGAAGAGTGTTCACATCAAATTATCTAAAGCTTGTACTGTAGTTCCATTTCTATAACGAGTGCTGTTTTCTCATGGGTCAATAATCTTGACAAACTAGTTAGTTAGCTGGAATGACTTTCTTACAAAGAAATAAACAACAAATACTTTCCACAGCTAACTGTAAGAAACAGCACTTACAAAAGAGGTAATTTTTGGCATGTTTATTGAAAACTTGCCCCTTCCAAGCTGACTTCATTATTTTGAAGCCAGAATAATTACTTCTTATAGTACCTGCAGGAAAAATACTGGGAGCAAAATCAGCTCAGTGGGACATCTGGTCTTCTTTTAATAGCATTCATAATTTAAAGAAGTGACTTTATGACTATAGCACCTCACTCTTGCCAGTTCCTAACTATACCCTTCAATGTATGGTTTATTGGGCAATAGGAACATTTTTATTTAGCCATTGAGATTATAATTGTGCCCCCACAGCTCCTACTGCATTGCCTAGCAAATTTAAGGGATTCAGTGTTACTACTACTACTACCAAATAAAAAACCCCAAAAGCCCACCAAACCCAAAACTTTATGAATAGGCTGAAATCCTCAGATTTTGATACTCTAAGATCGTGTGTTTCAGCGGTAAGCATAGACAAATAAGTGACGAGCAACTCTGAATAAATGGGTTGAGAACTTACTACCCGTACTTTACAAATTTTGTAAGTTATTTAGATTAGCTCCACTCTGGCTCAAGGGACCAAATGCCCACTGCAGGTTGATGTGCACTGAGCACAGTCCTGGAAAGCATCTGTAATTTAGTTTTGTCTGAGAGGAAAGAAGTTCAAGTACTAAGAGTCTTCTCCACAACATCAACCAAAACACAGAAAGCAGGACAACTGGGCTATTCATGGGACTTCTGTTCCAGCCTAAACTACTGATGTTCATCACACTCCAATGCTGCCAGACCTATTAGTCTTTTCATAAGGTGGAATTCAAGCATATTTGTTAAGGGATAACAATCATGCTACTGATTTTAAGATTCAGAAAGAAATGGGGAACATTACCCTAGGGGAAGTAAACTTCCAACATATAATCAGAAACAAACAAAATGTTTTCCATTCCTATTAGAAGGTAGCAAGTTCTGAAAGCCATAGGCATCTAGTCATCTTTATCAGATAGATATTAATTGGCTGACTCTCAGTTTTAAATGTCTACAAATATCAATTTGCAAATTGAGCAAACCTGAGACATGCCTTGCCGCCAGTGATTTTGACAAGACTTTAAATTTTAATTCATCATGTTTCAAATTTCCAATTTAAGGGCCTACTACATTGAAGAATATTGAAAATTTTCTCTTTGGCTAAGGAAAACAAGTGCTGGAAGACTCAAAGACATCTGATAAGACAGAATTACAAGTTTTAATACTTCTGGATAGGTAAATAGGACTGAACAGGAACAGAGTCAACCCTAATATAAAGGAGGAGGATTTAGAGCTCAGGTAAATTAAGGGGATGGGCATGCATGCAATTGCATGTGCCTAAGAGAGGGAACTGGGTAGTCTACTAAATTTTCTGTTAAATCTATGAGTAGATCAAAAGCCTGTGGTTATGCTCAAACTCCGGTAAGAGGGTAAGGTAGAACAGGATTTTAGGTCTTTAATAAGCAATGTCTCAAAAAATTATTTTGAAATAAAAAAGGGTTACATGTTTCCCCAGTTTTACAGAGCTGGTGGATATTATTGCTTCCAGGCTGTATATACCAGTCTGCAAACTGCAACTTTCAGCACAGCTGATCGAGTCCAGACTGTTTGAAGGTCACTGTTACCATCTAGTGGCAGTCTGAAGGAGTTTAGACAGCACATTCTTCAATTAAGTATTTATTATGAAAGAACAATACATTCAGACATTTTCTGCTTGTATTACATTCATTTAAGCCCTTCAGCTTAATATTTGGCTAGAATTTTAATGTAGAATCTAATTGCCATTTATGAATATTTGTTAAAAACTAGATTTAACCTTTCCTGGCCATTCACTGTCTGTTTCTCATAGACCCTTTCACATAATTTTGGGAGCTGGACACAGGTCTACCTACGAAGTTTAATATAGATTTCAGAATAAATGAAATAACTTCTCACGCTTATTACTGTACTGTCATTTTTTCCAGTTTCTGTGAGACAATCTCACAGAGGATGCTCTGTAACACTGTTCTAAGTGTAGACTATTTTAAAGGGAAATATCTTTGTAACTGTGGTTAAGAAACAAAATCACTTCAATAATATTGTTCCAATGTTGTGTATACCACCTTTCCAACATATCCACTCTTTTCTGCTCTTCTCACTTTCCCTATTTATAATCTATTGGTGTCGAAAGAATAAAAGCTTTTATTGTACAGTAATCTGCAGTCATAACATGTTCCAGAAAACAAATGCCTGTAGTTAATGCCATTTCTCAAAGTTATTGTGTAGTAGTAAAATCCTTGGACTTCAATGAACACTTACTGTTTGTAGAATGGGGATATTAGCATTTGTTGTTCTGATATACTACTACCACTAAACCTTTTCAATTATAATAAATAAGATAGACTTATTAACTACTCATTTTCTTTGACAATTCAAGAAAATCAGGTTTTACTATATGAGTAAGAACACAAACTGTCATGCCAATCATACTTATAAAACCTTAAAATAAGCAACTTAAAATCCAAAATCCATCCCATCTGCTTCAGTTCTCTGAAACTTCTGCTTTCCACGTAGTCCAATATATTATCTTTCCTTCATTTAATTCATGACAGTTCTTACTAATTGGATGTTTTACTGATGCCAAGAGGAGAATCCCATGTATTGGCCTGAGGAAACCTGCTTCAGTTTTCACTCTTGACTAAAAGCCTGTACCTCAGTACTTTGGAGGAATTTTAACATCTTTCTCCATAAAATAGTTCTTCCTTTGCCTCACTGCCATTTTTTTCCAAACTCTACCTTCGCCTTTTCCTCTGGGTTTCTTTTTATTTGTTTGGCTGGTTGAGGGGGATTTTGTGTATACAGAAGGTTCTGTTTGAATTTTATGCCTCCCACAGGCACTATGCAGCAGAGATTACTACTGCCCTTACCAAACTATCAAACCCTTCCTCACCTCTGTGCACTACATTTTGTATACTTTACAAACCATGAAATTCTATCGTTACCAACTTGGAATGCATAGAACAACTATAAATGCGGTAGACTCTGAAAAATTATCCCAATAGGACTGCAGGTTTTATTGTAGAGCTTCCCCTCCCCAGCACATAGATGTTGCAGTTTACAAACATAGGCCAGTCTGTTTTAAGAGCCAAAAACATAGCCAGCTCAGACTATTTATATGTTCAGTAGCCCAACCAGAAAAGCCAGTGTACAAAGAAAACCTCCTGAGTATATTATAATAGAAGAGCAAAAAGTCAGTTGCAAAAAATACATCAACTTTTTTGACAGAAAAAGCGCATGGCAAGGAGCTGAAAGAAGCAGCGTTCTTTCTCCATTTAGTTGGAAAGATGTGATGTTAGGAGGAAAGAGATAGGTGAGGGCTCCACTCTGTTACAGGCAACAAGTGCCGAGGCTTTTGATGTCTATGATTCAGTTCACCACAAACACAAAGGAGATTCTAAATTACAATCACATGATCCATGGAAAAATATCAGGTGGTACTGAGGGAGGTTTTTATATTTTGCTTTTGGAAAGCCAGCAAATATACAAAAGCACGAAGATTACATACACTTACTTGTAATCAGATAAAAAAAGCAAACAAAAAAAATACCCCAAAGCGCAACAACCTTGTCTGCAACCCCTGTTCACTGAAGACTATCACATATTCTTCAAAAAACATAACAAAATATGTAAGGGACTCAAAACCAATAAGAAAATTATGTATTGCACAATTCAGGTCTTTGTGGATTGCCTAAAATACTGATGGCATTCAAATCACTAGCAACCTGTGATTCAGAAAACAGTGACCATAACTAGACAGTGGAATTGGCTATTAGCAACCAACAATTGATGCCATTTGGCCAACAGCACAGCACGCCATTGCAATGAACAGTTTCTTTTCTCAACACTTCAGTTACAGCCGCAATAGGACACACAGGGATGCTTATGAGGCACATCATCATTTTTTTTTTAATTAATTTCTACAGACTCTGCCAGAAAGTGGCAGTACAGAAGGATTTCAAGCTTATTTTCTTTTTTCAGAAGCTCCACTTTGGAGAGAATTACATTTGCTTTGTCCTCTTCTGTTTATTCTCATTCTCTATTCTGTAGAATATCACTTTTCAAGTCAGAAGAGAGACAGACTGTTTTGATGTCAGGGAAGGTGAGGCATTTCGGGAAATATGTGAGGTTTCTTAAACTTCCCATAATTTGAAACACTTCAACAAACATTGCATAAGAGGAGAGAGGCTTTTTCCTTATCTTATTTTGCAAAGTAACCCACAATATAGAAATTTTATAATCAATTTGGTTCAATTTTCTGATTTCTTGTGACTACTGTAATGTTTTCCACACAGCATATAATTAAATTTGTTTAATCCTGGTTTGGAAGAAAGCAGAAAATAATAAGTTTGCCATGAAACATTTCTGAATAAACTAAAATAGAAAAAAAAAATCAGCTCAGAAAAGGAACTTATTTCAAAAGAAAAAGACTGAGAACAACACCATAGTTTCAGTGACCTGAAATGAACAATATCTTCATTACCTAGAATACATTTTACAAGAGCAAAAAAATTCATAAGATAGTTTTCAACCACAGACAGCTAAAAATTAATGACAAATACAAATAGCAAGCCAATGATAAATTATTTTTATTAGGAACCAAAGATATATCTGTCCTGCTATTGAGAAGCCATTTCTAACACCTCTTAAATCAAAGACACAAAAATCTACTGGGAAGATAAACAATAACAAATATAAAGCAGTTTATCAGAGGAAAATATTGTCATTTTCAAAAAACTGTCTCACAGGGCTTGTACATTAATTCCCCACTTCTTCCCTATTGTGTTTGCACAGACCTATTTACAGGAAAAAAAACCCCAAAACACATCATCTGGAATAGTGCAAGGTATTACCCAGGGACATTTAATCACATTTAGAAAAAGATGCTTACAACATTGGTAGCCATCAATTTTTGCATATATTCTTAATCTTTCAGACCAGATTAAAGGTCTGAAAAATACTGAGTAGTGGTTCAACAAAACAGATTTCTAATATTTTTTAAACAAGAATCAGGGACTTGCCCAGTATCTAGTAAAAGGGGAAATATATAATATAGTTATAAGGGAACTCCTAAATAATAGAGAGCTACTTTCTTCTATCCACTAGCTCTAACATATGTTCTGCATTTGATCAAACTGGCACCTCACAGAATCACAGAATATTCTGAGTTGGAAGAGACCCACAAGGATCACCCAGGTCCAACTCCTAAGTGAATGGCTCAAATGGGTATTGAATCACCAAGCTTTGCATTATTAGCACCATGCTCCAAACTGAGCTAATTCTCAGGTTTTGTTGGAGATTCCTGGCTAATAAAAAGTCATGGAAAACATGCTGCTTAGAAGAGTTTCTGCAATCTTTGGAAATGGCACAGCTCTCTTGATCGAAGTCAATGTTTATTCAACTGTTTTAAAATATCTTCCCCCTCTATCCCTCAACACTAAGCTCCCCCTACTCTTCCCTCACCAAGGAACATCTTCCAGGATCACTTTCCATCATCCAAGAGCTAGGAAGGAGTGAATAAGGTAACACTCTGAAGAGTATGACAAGAGAATGTTCTGCCAAGAAATACTGGAACTGGAATGGAGAGACTCTGAAGGTGCAGCTGCTCAGCCAAGACCCAGAAGGGATGCAAAAACCCTCCACAGCCCAGAGGACTTCCAGGCTTCTATAGCAACATCTTAACCTATATCAACATTTTAACTTACACTAGTCCCATACCATTACATTAGCAGGGTCTCTGGCCACATGCTCCCTTCTGCACTCCTATACTTTTCCTTCCCTAAAACTGCACCATTTCACTTTTCTAAATCCATAAGGATTGTGCAGCTATCATCGGAACCATCAATACAAGTATATGCGACCAACTTCCCCTTTGCGTTAAATACATTTGGTGCTTCTGGATTTTGCATTAAAAATATTTCATTCTGTTTCATTTTACTTGGTTTTTTCCTTATCTTTTACATTCATATCCTGATATAATATATTTGGGTATAGCATTTTTGCTCTCAGATACTGTAACCAAGAATTTGCACATGAAAATATCATTCTGCAATGCTATTTAAGACAAGTTACTCGGGTAAAGGAGTCTTTAACTTAAATGGCAGTAGAAAAAAAAAAATGAAGACCAAAGCCCAATAACTCTCTAACACTGACTTAGCTGATTGTTAGAAGAGAAGAATTTTGATTTTGTACACATGTAAAATTTGTTCAACACACTTGGAAATACAAGGAGGAATTACATCATTGTCTGCATCCTAGCAGTATGTTTATGTTCCAGTTGACAGACTGCTTGTAGTGGTGAGTTAGACAGGACTCATTCAAAGAAACTTTTCAGATAACAAACTTGGAGACAACCACTTTTACTGTCTAGGTGATGATTTTCATCAGAGACACCTTGGGGAATCTCCCCTTACGGGACATCTGCGCCAGAGCATATTCTGTTTCAGGGAGGTACTGTTCACTCAGACACTGAACTCCCCCAGGAATGCTAATTATATGCATTATAGAAAATTACATGTCCCACTGGGTATAACTAACAATTTCATGGTTCATCAAAGTAGAAGCTATCAAACAGCCTAGAAGCAGTTTCCTGAGAGAGCTTCAGAAAAATAACTGTGGAAAACAACAGGCAAAAAGGAAGTCAGAAACCTTTGTAGAGTTGATCCATTTTACTGCAGTTAAAGAGAAATCTTGTTGCAGTGATACAACCTGATATGACAAATTCACCATTTGGAATAACCTTTTCTGCCACAAGTGCAAAGGAAATATTTTTCAGATTATGTGACCCATGGGCCGCAATGTGACCCATGCCCAGATGGTGGTTTTATTTGACATCATCTACCAGAAGATTTTGGTAGCTGAACTACCCTACTGTTAATATAACTCTTTTATATCTTGGTTGAAAAAAGTTATCATTATTGTAAAAAAAAAATATATATTTATATTTGAAAACTTTTTATGTACATCCGCTCATGCATCTCCATTTCATTTATATATGTGTGTCCTCTCACCATTTTATGCCTTGGGTTTATGTTTTATAGTTTTCCCAGTATTTTTCAGTCATTGGACAGCTTCTTCTATAAATTTGATGAATGTCTGTGCACACAAGAGAAACCATCAGATGTACCATTTCTTTAACCACTACTATATATACACTGGATGTCAGAATTCTTTCATTCACTTTCCAGGAGTTTGGTTTTATTGTTTGCATGACTTCCTTCCTCTGTGCACTTTATGACATTGGCTTTTACTTTCTAAATTGTGCTATTCCACTACTCCACCCCACTCCCCTGCCATAAATAGGGAGTGGATGTCCATACAGATCATCTTGCTCCAAACTGTAATGAGAAGAGGTGGGACCAAAGGCTGCCGTGACCTGTTGGGACCTCCTGAAGGTTAGTGGCAGGGTTCCCAATAATTTCTCTGTGCTTAGAGAAGGCTCTGATCAAGCCCAGGAGAACTGTACTGAGGGAGTACAGATATTCTTCCTTTGAAGATTTGGGGCATATTGGCCAACATGTCATGGGGGCAGAAGGGGAAGGAAGAGTAAGTCATACACACTCTGGGTCATCAAACTCTTTGCAGTAACAACATTAGGCAGGTTGCAATGCATGGCCACCTGTTTTCCTGTATTAAGCAGGCCAAGAAAATGACCAAAGTCAGTATAATAGCAACAAATGCAATATCTGTTGCATAAATTGCTAGAACTGGCAGGCAAAGAGCAGTAAACTTCAGCAGAGTCATCTTACAGACAGCTCTTAATGGATGTTCCCACCACTTTAAGCAGCCCAAGCTACTTTTTAGGAGAAGGACAGTAGAAGTGACATGTAACACAGCAGGTTTACTGAAAGAAGTAAGGAGGGTCACTAATATTCGAATATTTTGGTCTGAACTATGCACATTCAGGAGGTAAATTAATAATTTTAATAGACTAAGCTTACACACAGAAAGGAAAACAGACCTAAAGGTTTGTGACCTAGCACTGATATCAGTGAATATTGTAATCAAACACTGGTTTAAAAACCAGCAAATTTAGCTATTAGTCATTGCTGAACAAAACAGCACATAATTTATTCAGTACCTTATTAGAACTGCATGGGGTTTTCACATATTGAGTACATTAACCTTTCTGCTAAATGACTTAGTTTTACACAAGAATAATCTTGTTATAACAACTGTTTGACTAAATTTACACTTGGCTCATCTCCCTATATGATTAAGGGTTTTAAACCTCTATTATCTTTATTATTAATAGATTTTTTTTGGCCAGTGATTTTAATACTTCTTTTCAAATAGTTAGTGATAAATGCTTAGAAAAAAATGGCAACCAAAGCTTACCACTGTATTCTGCATTTCTGAAGCCATGTGAGCTCTCAGTTTGTGGTGACCTCCATTAAAATAGCAAATTCTAGAAGGTGCTCATATGAAGCCAAAACTAAAGCAGAAAAAGTAACCTCACTGGAGCTAATGGAAATATGTAGTTATGTGGACACATCTAACTAGTATGTAAAAATAATCAGTATTTTAATTTCTGCATTATTTACTGTAAATTAAGAACCTGAAAGTATCTGCCAAAACCACAAGGCTTCACATGAAAGCTAATCATCTTTTTTTTCTAGTGTCAGTAAATCTTTCCTGGACAGGGCATTAGGTAGGGACAAGAGGAGGACAGGGATGAAAAGGCTAATGGGGACATGTTTAGGCTACTGGTTTTGGTTTCCTAATTTTTGTAGGAAGGTCTTTACCACAAACCTGAATAAAGAAGTCGTTTCAGAGAGACCAATCAAATGCAATAAATGTTATACAGATTTGTATGACTTACAGCCATCATCTTTGGTGTGGTAAATTCATTTAACAGTCTCATGTAAACATGCAGCTTCAAAAAGTAAGCAGAAAGAAGAGGAAATTCAGAAAATAAGAAAGAGAAGCTTGGATTGCATATAAAAGTTATGGGAAATAAAGAGCAGAAGGGCAAACATTACATTGTTTTTATTGATTACTAAGGCTGAAGAGCTAGACACATGCTATAAACACCAAAGAGAAAAAAATGGAAACCCAGTAGTAGAGCTATCTGGATGGGTAGAAATGGTGAAAATATGAAAACTTTGGCATTTTTCAGTAAAAATTGCAACACTGAAAGAGAACTCTGCAATCGTTGTCTATTTCTGGATTATACTCTGCAAATCTTGTTTTTCTTTAAAGAAAATATCTATACAGTGTGAAAAAGTGGATTCTAGAAAAGTCCCTTTTCAACAATAAAGTTTAGGTCAGACCTTCTAACCATCTTAAATACAATTAAAAGCAATTGATAAACCACTGCTTCCAGCAATTTAATCTCTTTTACCATCCTGAAATTTGTTATAGTTTAGATTTCTACTCATCCTTCTCATTTACTCTTCCAGACCCTTTGACTTTGACTTGCCTATAGATGTTTACTCAAACTTTTAGAAAGGTGGCGATGTCACAGTCCACCTCAGAATTTAAGAAATGTCAGTGGATTAAGGAAACTTCACAAGACTCTCTGGCAGTCACACTCCCTGCTCAAGAGATTCTCACTGCTGGGAACAAAGGCCCTTCACAGCGGGCAGCTCCAGAGAGCCCACGGGGGCCCCGCTGGACTCCCCTCACACTGACACAGCCAGACCAGGTTTCCTTACTGGTTCAACCCCAGGTTTCCAATAGCAGATGGGAAGCTCCTAATTTGCTAAAAGTGACAGGTATAATACGAATTATCTAAATAAACAGCACCGTGCAGGATGTAAACTTAATAATCTCCCATGCTAGCACCTGAAGGGTCTTGTTCCTCTAAGTGTTGTACCACAGGTAGGTAGTTTTCAGAACTGCATTTTGCATGTCAAGAAAGTGAGACCAGTTTTTGGATTTAAATATATCTTAGTGGTGTTCAAAGGCCACTTGTACCATAAAAGCAGAGAAATGTTTAAATACAAGTTAGCATTAGTGGAGGCCTATTTAAAATAAAAATCAATTGCTGTTTTTTTGCTTTAAAGCATTCTTTAAACTTTTTCATTAAAAGTAAGGTAAAGAGAAGGAAAAGAAAGCACTCAACAAGGTTTTCCAGCTCACACCACCAGATAGCAGTAAAGGATAAAAAGAAAGATTTAAAAAGTAACCACTAAAGGCGACAGATCAGAGGGACAGAGGAAAGGAATAAGCATAAGCTCAACAACCTGATGGATCCCTCACAGCCTAAATACATACATGCAAATGCAAGGATGTCTAATTTGATTTAAATTACGTATTAATCAGGCAGGAAAGAAAGCTGTGTCATTTTTTCTGGGTGTGATTTCAACCAGACATTCAGCTGCAGTACTCCTTTTCTTGGCAAACATTTAGTTTTTGCCATTCTTTGTGTTTGGCAGCCTAGCCATCATACCATCATCACTGTTCAGTAGACCAAGATCCCCATTTTTTTAGTGGTCTGGACTGACCAAACTGAGTATGTTTATTGCTGCATTTTGGTGCATTTCTGTCTTCCTCCACATCCCAAATTACATTTCTTAATTTTGTATCTACTGTAATTGATATCAACTATTCTGGTTAAACAAAATTAGATGAGCCTTTCGGACTTCATAGGAACAGGGATATTTTTTGTCCCCACTTAACAGCACTTGCTTGCAGACAGTGAAGACAACCCTTGACACCTCGACGTCCAATTCTTCACCTTTCAATTGCACTCCACATTTAGACACCAGATGGCAGATACTTCCCATCAGACTAACCTATAATATTACGTTTCAGAAATATCTACTACTCAGTATTAAATGAGTTTCTAGGGTTTACCAACTGTTATCATAGGTAACTTTTGTTAAGCATGGTCTTCTGTCTCCATGAAATAATATCTCTGACAGGAGAGGGCAGAATATTTTCTAGTTACTTTCAAATGAAACTTCTTACTACTTTTGCTGTTGCTCTCAATTACTTCAGTCAAAACAATTTTTCCTCATAAGCTGTGTCATAACATTGACTCATTTACATGAAGGTAGACAGCAGCAATAAATAACAGGAATTGCTTGACTAAAACAAGAAAAAGTGCCAGTATCTGCATAAAAAAATTAAAAAGAGAAAATTCCTGACATGGTGTTGATACTAAAAGTGCTCAAAGTCTGCCAACTACTTTAGAAGCCTAAGATAATGGATGTATTTGTTTACTTTTTTGTGATCTATGATCGGTTGGTAAATCAATTTCTGGCTTCTAATACTGTGTGCATCACCTAGCTTGCAGTACAAATGTTAATCCTTTTCTGAGGTGATTATCCATGGCTGTTTTTTTAAAGATGAGAATACGAATTTGGTGGAATTTATGAAGATTTTGAGACGTAAAGATACATAATATGCCATCGATTTTTGTTACTAATGTAGTTGGGCATAGCCATACAGTGTGATGTTGAGAAACTGAGTATACTTAAACTGAATATAAATATATCAATAAACTGAATCTCCTTAATAAAAAAACCTCTCTTACACAGGTAGGACCTAAATCATAGTAATATATGAAGCTTTTCAAGCTTCTCTCAGAAACTGCTTCAGATATACCAAAAGTGTGTGTGTGTATATATATATATAAATAAATTTGCAGCAATGAGTTTTTGATAATAGGCTACTTCTTCACCATCTTCAGTTTTCCAAGTGATTTCACAGATAGGTAGTATCAAAGCTATTATGGTAGCAAGCACAGGTGGCAAAGAGAAGCATCCTGGTCAAGCAGACAAACAAATCTGAGCTTCTAAATAAAAACAGGTCTGCCAAACAAATCATGAGAGACCAGAGACAAAGCCACAAAATGGCATTTTGCTTCAATTTCCTTTGTTGCATATTCTGAAACATAATTCTTAATGGTAACTTTTGTCCAAAATTTAATCTCTATTTTGTACCAGGTAAAGGGTGTTTAAATAATGTCTTTGTGAGGAAAAAAAGAAAGAGCATCCAAGACTTCTTGAAGACAGGATGGGAGAGGGTTCTCACTATTCTTTTTCATTCCTGTTTGCACAGTATGCCAATTGAAATGCTTCACAGATAACCTGCACAGTAAAATTATCAAGATAAAAGTATGTGAACTATCATATAAGCATTTCTAATAACTGATGAAATGTAACTCTTCTGTATTTTTTTCATTTTTCTTGAAAATCAGAAAAAGTTGTGAGCCTTATACCATTATGTTTCAGATAGTCACCTAAGTTCATATTTCTCAGTGTTCACAAAAGTATGAAAAATTATGGAAAGTATGGAAATCCTCTGTTCACATAATATGGGTTCAAAATGTACACGGATTCAACCTAAACTTATTTACCATTCAGTTATGTCTCGCTGAAATTTTGTGCAAATTTTGAACTTAAACCATAAGGGAATAAAGACTTTTACTTTGGGTCTTCCTACAGCAACTTGAACAATTTTTATCTGCAGTGTGTTAGGAACCTTTTCATGACAACCACTCAATATATATTATTAATGATAGGGGTAGCTGAAAGGTTTTTGATTAATACATTATTGAAGAAGTTTTCAGTGCTGTTAGCTAAATTATTTACTTACAACTGTTTTCTCCTAATATTTATCTTCCTCTAAATTGTAGCTTACATTTCAAACAGAAAGAATTGGTTGAAATAACAGTGAGGGTCATAAACTTAGCAAGTTTGTTGTCCTTTTAGGTAACCAAATTATAGTAATCTCTTATGTCCATAAGGGACTGAGAACCCCCTGACTCATTAAAGGAATGACGAATATTGCACTACTCTCTCTATCTCTCAAGAGCTCAATTCTCCAACACTTATCCTCTCAAACTTGTTGGGATCAGAGAGCAGTAAACTGACTTCACAGTTAGTCTAAAGCAAGAATCAGTCACGAGCTACATTCTTGTATTTACATGCTTGCATTTAGCATGTCTGATCGTGTACAATTTCACATACAACAGGAAGTTCACATAGGAAGACATTTTACCATGAACCATTCTCCTGAGCATTAGGACACAGTTTTACTTTTTGTCAAAACAAGAAATTGTTACCCAGAGATATCCCAAATTCTCTCCAAGTCTTTTTTATAGTTCCAGGTGAGTGACACATTCCTCAGCTCATTTAAAGGATACCAAATTCTTTTCTGAAATATTTAGCAGTAAATATATATCGAAAGGAACGTATTTTCCTGGACTTTTTTAAGGTTTCCAAGCAAGCCTTTGCTATAAAATCCAGCATGCATAAACCAGGATAAGAAATGGTTCTCCCTCAGGGCACAGTCTGAGATAAGATACACTGAAGGACAGAATCTCCAAGTCCATTATCCATGCCAATTAAATTCTAGAGCCAAAACCCTGCTTTTCTTCACTGATGTCTTTTATAAAGAAATATAAATGTGGTGTCAATCTGAATGTTGCATTCAAATAGTTCATTTAAACTTAATCTGACACAACTAAAGACTTGTTCTGAAGGTAAATGGGTAATACATCTCAGTTTCTATGTGAAATTCAGCAACTGGAACACTGTCTGGAATAGAAGACTGATTTCTTAGCAAGTGTCTAACTTCCCAATATATTTTACAAAACGGAAGTATGTATCCTTAAAGAAATCATGCAGGGCAGGTAAATTAGCTAAGAACACCCAACTAAAAATCATCCATTTTTCCTCTCACTCCAGACACAAAGTTACCGTATTTTAGCAGCTGTACTGCTATCAGACAGCTGTTGAAAATGAGAAGCTGGTTGCTCTTCTCATTCATTCTGTTCAGCCTGCTTTCATGAAACACTTACATCCAGACAAGGTATTAGATTTGGAACTCTCTAACGTCACCACAATTTGGGCTTAGACAAAAATAGATCCAAAAGTTCCAGAAAGTCAGCAAATTTGAAAGTGTTGTAACATCTTAGGAACATATGGCCTTATCCATATGCGTTATTCTTGTAACTCTCCCCAAAAGTCCCACCTCAACAGCTTTCTAAAATAACTTTTTTTTTTTTAGATTGGAATATACCAAAATAAAAACAGATTAATAAACATATGTCTCTGAAATTAAAGGAATCTTCCTGGTGTTTTCAACTTATATTATTATTTGCAAAACTACATATTGAAAGCAAAAATTGAAACTGCTTGGTTTGAGAGCACAAATTAAAAATTGACATTCAGGTGTATGCTTGAATATACCTGAATAGTGTGACCCCAGAGATGAAGACAATTACGCATAACTATGCAAATTTCCAAAACATTCCTATTGCCTTAGTCACTATATGACCAGCCTTTAAAAGAATATAATTTGTTAGGTTTCTATCAATGGTATTAAAACTAAAATGGGAGATGTAATTGTAGCACCACTGACTTTTTTTTACTGAGCAGCTAGCAGGTGGTCACAATTTTGAGTTATTACAGCTTGAGCCAGCCTAGCCTTGCTTAAATAAAATTTATACCAATTTTCTGAAGGATCTTGCCATGTCTAGCTTTTGCCATTCATCTAGGCAAGCTTCACATAAACCCTCCTCCTCGGTGCTGAGCCTGATTCCTGTGCATAGCTACTCAGAGAATGGTCTGCTCTAACAGAACTGAAGCTCTATCTTTTCTCTTAGTGCCATTCTATTATGGATAAAGCCCATAATGAGAATACACCAACAAACTCATTCAATTAAAGTTGCAAAAGCATACCTGGTATTTTGTATAGCAAGGGTTAGAAAATGAAATCAGAGTACAATTTTTAGAGCTAGCAATCAGCCTAGTTTAACCTTCTCATCGCACTAGTGGTTTTTAAATGAAAGAGTCAGAATTTTAAAGGGCACTTGGCACCTAGTGTACCCTTTAGAAGTTATGGGAAGTGATGAATACCTTGGGAAAAAAAAAATCAAACCATGTAAGCTTTGGTCTACAAGCTTAAGTACAGGCATCCAATATTTAAATTTCTGGTTAGCCTTCTTAAAACACATGGTTAAAGTGTTTATTTTGTCCTTTCACCTAGAGAAAAAAAATCCTGTTTACTCCCAGATACACTCCTCCACCATGATTAAAATGGATGTTAGAAATTGCCCCGATGCAGCCTTATTTAGGTAGCCTAACAAACCCGTTGTTTTGTGAACAGAGGCATAAAACAGCAACATTTCTCAAATGCATTGAAAAACCAAATCCTTTCTGAGACAGAAGGCAGGCTTCTGAACCTGCATTTCTCCCCATTTCCAATGTCCCCATCCAAGCAAATGAGAGTATCTGCATCAGGCAAATGCTATTCAACTCAATTTATATATGCCATCCATCTATATACAGATAAACCTGTAACCACTAGGACATTTTAAATTCAATTTTAATACCAATAGCTGCTTTGTAGTCCTCACCATCTGTCATACCAGGCTGCATATTTTTTTCCACAATGTGATATTCTCATTCTGCCAAATAAAATACTTTTTGTTTCCCTCACAGGAAATCCATGCATTCTGCTTCAAAACATAAAAAATTGATCAGCCTACCACTGACATTTAATGTGTTTTGAGACTCGAGCTACGCATGCAAGCTAACACAACCTCAGACACAAACTCCTGTACTTTCGGTCTCACTTTAAAAATAACAAAGCGGTGGGTTTTATCATTTGCATATTTTTATAGAAGATGGTTTGCTTTCTTTGCATTTAGTGCTATCAGCAAGTGTTGAAATTTTGTCCCGGAGCACAAATCGCCACAGTTTTTCTAATAAAATTCTGTGTATTAATTCCTTTCAGTGACACACCTAAAGACATTCTGAAAAATATATCTCCCAAAAACTTGTAAAAGAAATAAAAAGTTACATGTGGAAGTAGCCTATAAGAAAATCCTGGAAGGGACATGTTGTTTTATTCTCTCCTTCCAGGTCTATAAATAAAATACTAGCCAAAATGTTTTAAGTTCAGTTGTAATATGAATGTTGAAGAAATGCTCAGATAAAACAGAAAGTGATTTTTAGTTTGTTTGGTTAGGTTTTTTGTTTGGTTAGTTTTGAGGGGTGTTTTTCCCAGTAAATGCTACAGAGAATTGGAAGTGAAAACAAAATGGTAATAAAATACATTGTGGGAGATCTCTGGGCTTTTGCAGTTATTGGTATCCTTTCTCACTAAACATGTCACTCAGCAACTCCACACCAACCATGACCCTACAGTCTTCTCATAATACAGTTCACTGTAACTGTAGAATCTAGAAAGAATCCAAGATTTTTCTTATTTTTTTCTCTTAGAACTATTTTCCCTGCAATTTCGTATCCCTTAGCTTAGGTAATGCATTCAAAACCTACTGTCAGTTCTTCAAAACACCACGCCAGCTTTCATGTCCTCAAGAATCACAGGGCTCACGTTTGTAGAAGGCACATATTTTCTGCCTATTGCAGATCTGCCCCACTGGAAAGAACCTGTTTCCCAGGACACTGCTGAATGCCAGAGAACGCCAAAGCCACTTTAAAGTCTGTGCTTCCCTGTGTTCTTTCATTATATCATTAGTGTAATGATGCAAAAACTGGTTGTAGTAACAGAATGAACAAATTACTCTTTGATTAGGGATCAGACGTAACAGATGTTATCATAATACTTCATGTTTAGAGTCTCAATGTTTCCTCACAGGTCTTAGATACTCAGAGCCCATATTGATTAAAAAAAAAAA
>VZRQ01003409.1:1717347-1749563 GCA_013397975.1 Machaerirhynchus nigripectus
AGAAATACCACACAAACCCCCCCAATACACCAGTATTCTTTGTCCTCCTTTTCCCACCCTCCATCAGCATAGACTTCCATGGTTTCACTGTCACAATTTTAGCTTCCTGTGACTCTGACCTTTATTATAAGGCCAACAAGTTCAAGTTTACCAGCAAATCTGCAAAAACTTGTTTATTCATTTCTTCATAAACAGCTTCTAAAGTACTAAAATAACTCCAACCTTAAAGCTGCAAGTGCGATGCACTCAGGATCCCAGTTCTCGGGCTAAAGTCATCTAGAGCCCTTATACAAACAGATATCTCCTGGTATTTCTTCAAACAATTAATACATCAAGTCATTCACTGGAAGCCAACAATACTGCTTTAAGACATTTCTATCATACTCTTGTTTCAGATAATAATTACTAACACTTCTGTGTTCTGCTCCTTTTACATTATTAGCACAACTGCCACAACCTAATAATATTAAAACTTACAGAAGTTTTTTACATTCCTGTCACTGGTGAGAAAAGCGTCAGTATACCACCTATAAAAAGTGTTAATTTATGGTGCTTTGATATTTATTGCTTTGCAGCAAAGTGCACTAAAAAACAAACCATGCATTGAATATTAAATTGACTTTTAAAACCAGGTGGAACCCTATTCCTTAGCAGAGGCTGGCTGAAGGATTTGTCAGAGTTATTTTTAGTTAGAAAAGTGGATTTCTTAAAAATTAAAAATTTGTCAGAAACAAATTAATTCTGGAGAGGAAAAAAAACCCCATACACTACAAAAACACCCCAACATTTTACAAGGAGACACACTGAAGTTATAACCCAGCAAAAAGGAATTCTTCTTTTGTAGGAAAAACACAGGAATTAAACCTATACTTTCTCAATACGACTTTACTCAGGTTTGAAACACTTCAGGATGGTTTTCATACCTGTATTTTCTCCTTTAAACCACACAAGGACAGAAGGGATTTGATTTCTGTTGATACTGATTAAAAAATAAAACCCTGTCAAAATATCTCACAAAGTGTTTGCAGCCTTCTGTTTGAGCTGCAGTGCTCGGAAAGTGCTGGGGACCCCCCACAGAAGCAGCTTTTCACAGGCCTTCCTTAGAATAATGCTGGGCACTCACAGTGGAAAATTACATATTTTGTAAGTTCTGCATCTAAAGCCAATGGGGGGAATAAAAAATAAAAAACCCAGAAAATGAGTGGTGCTTTTATACACACATCTAGAATTAAAAAAAAGTAAACTCACTATTTTGAGTGTACATGTATGAATTATAACAGCATTAATAAGCAAAGAAACCCCCACAAATTCTGGTACTGTTTGATATGACTTTCAAGGTACAGTCCTCTGGTGTGGATCTGCTTTTTCAGTTTAATGTTTCTGTCTCAATTTGTCACATTTCTGATGAGGTGTGGTTTTGTATTAGAGCCTACTGCAGAGCTGAGCTGTGTGAATAATGAATTTTACATTGTACTGTCTGAACCACAAGAAAAAGAATCTCAGACCAGATAGAATATTGCATTTGCTGTTTATTTGTGAGGTTATTGCTAGCTTTCCCCCTTTATTAAGCAAATTTCTGAATAGATATTTCTTCTTTCATTTTTTTAAGTTATCAAAACATGAATACTTTGCTTAAATAAAATGGAATGCTTTTCCTCCTCTAGAATATTCAGTAGATTAGTTAGGAATTTATATTAAGAACTTTGCCTGGTTTATTGCTAAAATTCTCCTCATTTCTTCATGCCTTTTGATTAAGTTCTGGGCATGAACAAAGACAAGTACTATTCTTCTTTTGCTGTTTTGTGTTGCTATAAGATACAATTTTTTTGGCAACTTCCATGAGATAAGTCTATTTTTGTTTCTTTGTTTTATTTGTTATCTAGACCAACACAAATAACTTTTGCAGGTTGAGCTTTCCTATTGATTTTGTTAAAACATTCTTTTAAATTTAGCACACAATCCTCGGCCCAGTTTATACCTAGGTAGACCAAGATAGTAGAATATATTGTCTTGACAAAATGAAATAAAACAATAAAAATATACAAAAAATTCTACATATTTTCTGGAAGCAATTTAGAAAAAACTGTTACCCAACCTTAACCACTTCATACTAATTACATGGAGAATAAATTAATATGTACTGAGTTGCAGATATACAGTTTAAAAAGTGAGATCAGAAGACAGACCACATTGCATCCATTTTCACACCTCTCTTATTCTGAAATTCAAAAGCTAGGTAAAGTGGGTGACATCAGGAAGAAAATTAAGCATTTTTGTCAGTGTTAAAATATTCCTCTTAATTGTGGTCTCATACAATTCCTTTCCTAATGTCTTGCTAAATTTAATCTTTCAAAAACTCAGAATCTACAGAATTTTTCACAAACAAAAATTAAAAAGACCAGCAACAGTGCTTATCTTGGATGAAATGAATTCAAACTCCTGTTAGAGGGTCAGAAGGAAGAACATATAATTAGTGCTGTTTTCCACATGCAAGGAAGTCTTCCAGACACTGAAAACTGGCACTACATTTATGGGCTCATAACCATTGTTAGCCAGACTGCAGCTAGTGAGCTGCCAGGAACCTTGACCCACTGAGAGGCAAATGAGACATGCTTCCCAAATAAACTTCCCTGAAGTGAGAAGTGAGATTAGAGGAGGGGCATCTCAATGACCAAGTTCCTCTGACATCTCAGAATCTTAATTTATCTTAATCTCTCCTCCCTATCATTCTAGCTTTTGCCTTCTTTGTGCTGACTGGAAGAAACTTCTCCCTGAAGCCTGCCTGTGTCCACCAGTGATTGGTTTGTCCTGAGATGGCCAGAGCAATTCAGTGCAACAGCAATCAAGTTCTAGGCCAAAGCATACCCAGTAGAGATAGCATATTTTAATAAATACTTTATTTTATACATATATAAATATGTGCATATATATACACACAAGTTTACATACACACAGGAAAAAAAAACAAACCAGGCACTACACTGAGCACTGAAAATATTTAAATTCACCTCATCCCAAGAAGCATTTCAATCAGTATCAGTGAGATAATTCAGTCAGCAGAGTCACCCTCTACTACATACAGTGTTTCTGTGTTTATTATGGAAACCAAATGCTTTAAGCAATTGAAGCTGACACCCAGCAATTTCCAGCAAAACATGTCAGTTTTAAGCATCTTAAAATATAACCTTGTTTTTGGGAAACTGATCTGTTGACAACATAGATCTATAATCAACAGTGCAGCTCAAGATGTTTAAAATTCCCTTAAAAATGGAGATACTGTCTTGTGTACCATTTTTTGCTGACTCCCCTCTCTGAATACAAGCTTATTCAGCAGAGAGAAGATATTTAAACAACAGAACCATGACCAAGATCAGAATCTCTTAGAACTATTTCTGCACTGGTTATGCATTACACTAATAGCTACTAAGCAGCAGTGGTTCAGTTTTGGAGCAATGACCAGTAGTTACTAAGGACTGCCCATCTGGGAGCTCTGGAGGAAGTAGGTAGGGGTATTTGGCACAGTCAAATATATACAGGATACCCTCACTCAAAAAGACTGACAGCTACACATAAACAGCACATGAGGTGTTCAGAAAAATAGGTAAAGAAAGCATCTTTTTGGAGCAAGATTAGTATAGAACCTGTAACATTTTTCTGTACACCATTACAGCTGTGTCCCAGCTGTGCTACTCATGTGATGTGGCAAGAGTATCTAAGTAATACTATAACACTGAAACTTCTGTTTTCTCAGACTTCACCGTCATTCACCAGAAGTCTCTCACTCATAGCCAAAGCCCTGAGACGGATTGGTATTTTATATTGCTGTTTAAAAATCGTCTGCATTATTTACACTTCAAGTCAAAGCTGAAACACAAATTCTGTTGCAGAAACAGAATCCAAAGCTTACAGTATGGATAATATTTTATTCTCAGTGGAGAAGGATCAAATTATGCAACATTTAAACAAATGTAACATGTCTATGGGCCTTGGACCAAAATTCCTGTATTCTCAACCTCATGTTAATGTTTCTGATGCGTTCAATGCAGAAGGGTTATCTACCAACCCATGGTCTAATTGGTAAAAGGGGAAGGAAAAAGTCAAACTCCAACTTTTGTTTTAGAGTTTGAACAATTAATTTTCATCAGCTTGATGAAACAAAACATTAAAAAAAAAAAACAACACCCCAAAAAAAACCCCTTACAGTATTTTAGATGTTCATCACAAGTATAGGGAAATTCCTTCACATTTTCCCAATATGAAGAAATCTAATCCTTGCAGCTTGTCAAGAAAACGTGGGTATAATTACAATATTTCAGTAGGCTGCTACAGACCCACATAACAATAATTCTCATATCAGACTCAGATGAGCAGAAGGAGGAATTTAAAACTGGATTTAGTCAAGCCAAGAACGTTTGTTTAAAGGAAGCTTCCAGGAAGTGAGTGCTGATACTTTTGCAAGACACAGCTTGTGTTTGTGTCTAAAAATCTGCCTACCGAAATTGCTTTCCCTGAAGGCTACAAGAATATGTAGATGTCACATGTAGGATATGTAGCATTACTCATGCTGGGTGCATTTTGGAGTCAGCCTCTACCACAGCAGAACCTGGGGAGTTATCTGCATCTTCAGTCAAAGCTGGGGGATTTAAAGAATCTCCAAAGGACAAGAAATTTTTAGAGTATCTACTGATAGGAGCAACACCAGACTAAGGAACTTTATGGACTTAGCCCTTCATACTTGTTTGTTACGTCAGAGAATGACTACTTATTGCTGCACTGCTTTGTCATTTTACATTTCAAGCAACTGGATTTGACCTTATTTTGTGGCAATTCTGCAACCCATTAGTTTTAATTATCAGAATGCAACTCATCTATTGTAGCCCTGTATCACCCTAGGAGCAGTTAGTTTTAGTACTTTGTCCCTCTGGTTACTGTTTATAAATTTTGAATGCTTATGTAATGGTCTACTCAAGTCCAGCAAACATAAATTTGTTTCCTGTGTTCAACCCAGGAAGCCATAAAAACCCAGCTAACTTTTTATAACATGCTTCCATTTTGTTGATTTGTTTCGGAGTTCGGATTTTATATTCAATGGTTCACAGGAATAAAAACATTTGCCATTTTTCTTCAAAATTCTTAAAATCCTGAGATATTTCTTTGACAGTTCCTACTATAAAAGGGGATGGCAGTGGCTCCGTTCACAACCCCACTCAATGCTAAACCTGAGAAATCTGTGTGAGACTGGACTCCACAAAAAAACCCCTTCAGCATTAGCCAGTACCCTTGTGTACATCAAGAGCCAAGCACGTGTAAGAAAGCCAAGATAGATTTAGTCTACATTATACATGGTCCACATGTTTTAGTGGGCTACACATAGGAAACTGTCTTTAGTTTTTGGGGTCAGAGAGCCTTAAATAGCCCTTATCATACAATAATAAAATAGTACTCTCTTATGCAATAATAATTACAGTTCATTATACCATACTAATTAGTCTCTCAAAAACATGTGCTAATGAAGTGTTTCTTAATTCTTTGGGAAGTAGAACAGCTTATATTCCTTTCTGTTTCAGCAAAATAAGTAATGGGATGAATAATTTTGTCTAGTTAACTACAAATGTGGTTGCTTCTGAAGTCCAAAATAACTGAATTTTGTGGAAGTAAAGTTTGGCTGTAGCTGAGAGAGAATTCAGAAGGATAGCAACATCAACCTGAAATTCTCTTGGGAAAGCTCCAGAAGTAGACAACCACCAAACATCTAAATTTATTAGGCTTTTAATATGCTTTTCAAGCAATAGGAAGCCAACCATTTCCTCCATAAATTGGCTTATTAATCTATAAATACATTTTTGTTTGGAGCTTTTGGGTGTGTTTTCTGTTTGGTTTGGGTTTTAGGGTGGGGGTTTTTTTCCCTTTTTAGCATTTGTCGGTGTTGAAAGGTGCTATTAATGGTAAAACACCGCAAACCCTGCACATTGTGGTGAAATTAATTTATTCTACAACTATTATGAATGCAAGTGTGGCTGCTGGGAAAGAAAAAAAGGATGGTTTTAATTAAGAAACTCATATACTCTGTGCTGGCAGGAATTAAAGCAGTTCAAAGACTTAATACTGAACCTTTTATAAAGTGCATGAACACAGTTTCTTCAAATTGCATTTTGTTTTTTAGCAACATGCTGGCACATGTTGAAACAGTGGGAAAAGGAGTCTGCATTGAAAAACCAAAGTTCAGAAAAATCTTTTCTCCATTAAAAAAATGTGTTGGGGAACAACAATAACTTGAAGAAAGAAGAAACTAGTGCATGAATTTCTACTACCTTCTGTGAACTATGAATAACAGTAAAGTGATAGGCCTGCACTGCCACCAGGTAGTTCCCTTTCATATCAAGAGTTACAAGAGCAGACTCCAGGAAAAGCAAAAATACCCAAAAAAACCCGCAAACAAACAAAAAATAAAAACCAGTAACAACAAAATGTCACAGTCTTCACATAGCAGCAGGGTGGTAGGTGTTCTTGCTACTCAGTCATGATCATTCTAGTGCTGTTGTCATTATTTTCTTACAGACGTTATTTAATCTTATGCATTAAATTCTGCTCCCTTAAAAAAAAAAGATTTGCATATAAATTTGATGCTGCTTTTCTATCCAAATTCTGTCTTCAATGCTCTTGAAAACCCCCACATTCTGCTTCCAGCAGGAAAAGAAACATATTCCGAAACTGGCAGTTTAAAACCTTCTTTAAATCGGGGGTTTTTTTTCATCTGAAAAGCTCTTCATTTTTTAGTGCTGTTCAAAGTTCTCATGAACAAATGCACTCATTTTATCATCATTTCTGAAACAGTCTTAAATTAGGTTCAATACACATATCTGGGGAATATGTTAGCTCTTATCCTGAGTATGTTATGTTGAAAAGTAACATTAAAATCACCATAGCTGCAAAGAACTACATAGCATTTCATACCATCATAGGCCTAGAATTTCTGTGTAAGTTACATAACAGGCCACTTCAGAACTCACTATTCATGTAATTTCAACCACACGTTAATTGTTAGACAATCCATTTACCAATCTTTGAACAGCCCACGTCCATTATACAACTGGGGAAAGATACTCCTATAATATTTTCCTCTAGACTTTATGCTTCTGAAAATATATTAGTTGTTTAGGAGCTAGAACATTCCAGATTAAAGGATTTTAATTTTAAATGTTTGGTCTGATTTTAAATTTAAATTTTAAGTCTAGGGAAGGTCTTCTCTTCTGGAAAGGAAGACAAAATAGCCTCATTGTGAGGCCATTTTGAAACAAACAAGCAAACAAAGATTGTCAGGAAGGTGTTTCTCTTACTCCAATTGCCAGAGGACAAAAACAAGGACAAGACTCTGCTACGAAGTTTCTCAACATCGTGCCAGCCTTGGAACAGTGTGTAAGTATAGACAGGTGTTATACTCAACAAAGTAGAAAAATGGCCCACAAATGTTAGAACAATTCCCCCATTCAAGCCTCTGACTTCATCTATTACTGATTTTTTTTTTTTTAATAGATTACCTCATGCTTGAACATAGCCTCATTCTTACACATTCACTGGCAAGTAAGACTGGTTCATACACAATGCTTCCAGAAATGCTTAACAGGGAGGGGAATGCCAACTTTCCTTCACACTTCACCCTGGACCAAAAAAATTCAAACAAAACCACCCAAACCTCAACAAACTTTCTTTACAGAAATCTAGCCAAAACCCAAAAAATGGTTCTATCTGTGAAAATATGGGTTTCCAAGGAAATAAGATTTTGTACATCAAGAGCACTAAAAGGGATACAGAGGGTGGTTTTTGTATCTTTTTTCCTCTACTAGTAACTCAGTTTATAGGAAAAACCTATGTTTATGTCACACTACATCAGTAAACAACAACAAAAAACCATGAACTCCCCAAAACCCCAAACACAAAACAGAGAAAAAACCTGAACTCTACCTGTCTTTGCTAATATGAATAGGAATATTTCACTCTTTTCTACACGTTTAGAAAGAGAGGTTGAATTCAAATTTTCTCCGTAATTCGCAATGCAACATTTCCTCTGTTTAATTGTTATTTTCTGTTGTATATATAGACAGAATTAGGTAACAACCCATTTTTCAAGGCTCTTGCAACAAGGAGCAGGAGAAAGCACCGAAGTTTTTTCTTTAGATTCAGGAGAACCAAGTAGGAATGGAAAGTGCCCTTGACTGCAGATATTAACTCCAAAATGAAAAAGAGCCATGTAAATTTGAGATAGGATTTACAGACATAATTATAAAGCCACAAATTAGGTTATCAGATTTCTGTCCAAAACTAGCCTCATTACAGAAATGCTATCAAGTATTTTTAAGGCTATTTAACTCATTACCCCTAACGAATTATGATGATGAGAATAATGCTAAATATATTCCACAGATGTGTGCGAAGCAGCAGTGCAGGGAGGTGCAAACAACTTTGTGACTGAAATTCTTGTCCCATACACCTTAACACTGAATTTCCTGTTCTTTGCATGTCTTGTTTTCTAATTGCCACATGCAGTTTAGTTACTACTTCACATGCCTGCCACCACAGCCTGTCCGGGTAGATACAGCAAAGCATCAGGTTTCTTTTTGCTGTCCTGACTCCCCAGGGAGGTTCAAGCAAATACAGGCACTCCTTATCAGCCAAAATGAAAGGGTATGCAAGACCTACAGAGGTAAAGCAGGGACTGTCAATGCTGTCTCTTTTTGTTTCCCTCCTCCCCTCCCCGTGTGTGTGTCCGAAGACAAAAGAGGGTAGAAAGCAGCAAAGAACACCATGGAAACAGACACAACAGAAAGAATCAGGGGCTCAAACCTGATTGTTTCCTTATTAACTTAACACAGATAATCCCAGAAATGTTTTACCCTGAGCACTGGCTGAAATTTTGTCTACTAACAGCTTGAAGTTTCTATCTTTATCAATTCATACTGTGCTCAGAGCAACACGATTTCACACATAATTCTGTGGAAAACTGCTTTTTACAAGGATAAGCAACTCTGTTAGCATCTCCTGATGATTTACACAGCCCCCAAAATCAAAAGAACTCCGAATTCTGTCAGAGTCTTTTGTTTTGTTATTGTAGTGTTTGTTAAGAAGAATGAAGAAAACAAAAAAGACTTTCCTAAATCCACAGCCAGGGTAGTCTGTGGCTCCATTCACACAGAACATGAGACTCTTTACAGCAGAAAGTAACCAGTGATCCTCCTGGCTCCTGTTACACCTATGTTTCTTTCCAACCCTCAGGAGGATGAAGACCATGGAGTGGAAAGGCCTATGCACTGTCAGGTCTCAGCCCAAGACTGCACCATAACTAAACTATGACAAAACTAGGTGTACATTAAATAAAACAAGGCAATCCAGAGACAAAACACTCCGAAGTCCTGATGTTCAAAGCTCGTAAGCCAATTAGTTTTAATACAATTTTGTGATTTGTTGGTTTCATTATTAAGGCTTCATGGAAAACTGGAAACTTTGGAGATTGCCCAGAGAATTAGCTTTGAAAAGTAGTATCAGCTGTCTTTTCCTTTCGTGACTGAACAGAGAGAATATATCTTGGGAAACTCAACTAGCTGTGAGTGTTAGTAATCAAGGGTAAGATGCAGGAGCAAGGCTCGTTGTTGTATCAGTAGTGGCCTTATATGCAACAAGAAATCTGGCCAGCTATCTATTCTCCTGAGTACGTGTCAGAAAATACAGTATGGCAATGTAGCATGCATCTGCTTGTCTTAACAAAACTGAGAAATCTGCCAGAATTTATGCTAAATTCTGCTCAACTGTACAATGAGGCTCACAAAACAGTCAGGGGAGGACAATAGCTGCCCAGACCAGCACCTTTGGAAGCTGACACATGTCAAACAAAATGTAAAAAATTGAAGCAAGGATTACTAAACTTGCATGTGCTTTAAAGTAATCCTTCAAAACATTTTAAAAGGCTGCATGTACTTTTTGCTTCTGCTAGAAGGAATTCTGGCAAAATCCTAGAAAGCCATAATCAGTGGCCTGGTTTCAACTGGAATAGAGTTCATTTTCTTCCTAGTAGCTGGCGCAGTGGTGTACTTTTGATTTATGATGAGAATAATGTTTTAATTGTTACTCATTAATTCAATTTAACAATAATGTTTTAATCGTTGCTAAGCAGTGTTTACACAGAATCAAAGCCTTTTCTACTCCTCACTCCACCAGTGAGGAGGATGGGAGTGTGCAAGAAGCAGGGAGGGGAACAATTGGGAGAGCTGACACTGACCAAAGGAATATTCTGTACAATATGGCACCATGCTCAGCATACACACTAAAGGAAAATCTGGCCCAGGGCTGCTGCTCAGAAGCTGACTGGCAAGAAATTGCATTGTGTATCACTTGCTTTCTATATTCTAATTCTTTTATCTTGTTTATTATTATTATTATTATTTTCCTTTCCTTTTCTGACCTATTAAATTGTTCTCAACCCACAAATTTTACCTTTTCCCCCCTGATTCTCTCTCCTGCCACACTACCGGACTGGGGGGACAGAGCGGACCAGGCAGAGGTACCAAGAGAGTGGCTGTGTGGTGTTTAGTTGCCTCCCAAGTTAAATCACAACAACCAAAAATTACTAGACAACCTGCCCTACTGAAGGATACATCGTGTTGTGCAGGCACGCAAGTTGGAAAAGAGAAAGAACATATAATAGTTTTTCATTATTATTATTATAATTATTTACCATGCCAAATAAGTAATATAATTTGTAAATGCTGTACAGATATACTAGAGAATAGCAGGAGAGAAAGAAAAAGATAAAATGTCTCCTTTGCTCAACTTTAAATTCAGCAAAACAAATAAATAGACCTGTAAAAGACCTGTAAAACAAATAAATAAACCTGTCCAGGAAAGAGAGAGAATTCTATACTGATACTTATGCAATAAATGTCAGAGTACTGCATGCCCAACTCCATTGTGTTGCCCATCTCAACAATACAGAATACTGAATCATCACATTTCACAGACTTTTCTATCACACAGGAGCAGAATTAGGAGGACAGGGGGGGTTTTCTTTGTCATTTTTAAAGCCAATTCCTACACTGGCTATTCTCCTACTATCATTACAAAACATTGCTAATACTATACCTCTCTATAAAACCAGGAAAAATCCAAATCCAAATCAAAACCCTCAAGTTGTACAGTTCTCATAGATGCTAACAAATCCTTGAAAAACTGTTTTGAAATCTTCATGGAGAGAATAGTGGAAAAAAATCCATAATAATAATTCCACTCCATCAGAGCAGAAAGAGGGTTTACATAGTAAAAAGAAATCAAATCCCTCCTCTGCATGCAGGAACATTGTGTGAAATTGTCATTTTCCAAATTTCATAAAGTTCTCTGTCTAACTCTCCCATTTTGTGGTTACACAGCTCTAGTCACACAGCCCTGTACTGTTTCTTCTCCTTTTAACAGAACAGAAGCAAAAGCTGACACAAAGGGTTTATAAAGTAACTCTTCTGTCTCAATCAAAACTAAAGAAATCCTGCCACTCCAAATGGATCAGAAAGAGGATTTGTGCCCAGCTTTAAGATATAGGTACACAAGCTCAGAGCTGTGGGAGCACTGACCTAGCATGGCACTATTACAACAGTGAAACACATTAGAGAGGACATCTGACACTGGCAGGTCTGGATTACGCTTTCTGAGACGGAACTTAAAAATCAAGAGTTTCAAGTACTCATTTTGCTCTTAATTTAGCTTCACAGCTTGGTTCCCATATTTCTGAAATCCAGTCTAAACTGGACTACACTGTCAGTCATCTCAATATTGTATTTTTTAGTATTAACTGACAAGATAATTTGCTACAAAAATACCTGACACTCAGACACAGAAAAAAAAATGCTCTGGCTTCAATTATAGCACACAACACTGCAAAACATCATCAAAAGAAGGCCAAAGAGACACTTGAGAAGGAGCAAAATTAGAAGATGAAGTCAACCTACAATTACCACAACACATTTTGATATACATTTTCACCCCAGCACACGTTATAGGGGAAAATATACCCATAATAGGCTTTTTTTTTAATACATTAAAATGTCGCTGCCTTTAAATTATTTAAAACTCTCCTGCAAGTTCCAATAATGTTCTGAAAATTGAAACCTGTTATTAAATTCTATTTTAGACTTCATAAAATGAATATTTTTTTTTATACAGGTTTCCTCAAACCAAGAAAAGCATTTAAGTTTTCAGGATATGAGAAACTAAAAGCATTTTAAAGCCTGAATTGTTACTGAAACCTCTAAACAACCTGACCTGGCACAAATCACATGACCAAGAAAGATATTGCTCTCTTTCTTACATTTCAATATCCACTCTGTATATCAGATATGGTTGTTTTTATCATTAAAATCCTTTTTCCATGTTAATTTCCTTTTTATCATTCCTATTTAACTAAGAACAAAATATATGTAATGAGTGAGTAGTGAATAATCTTTAATTAATTAATCTTTAATGTGTCATGCAGTCACTCTAGTCATACAGTCGCCAGACAAGTGAAACAACTGTTTCCTCTATATAGCTCACAGTTTCACTCAATTTGGGTGTATAACATTCTCCATACGCTTTTTCCCTTCCCCTGACCATAACATTAATTGGTCTAAAGCCTCTCTTGCAGATGGAACTTCAAATACCATTATCTCTAACAGTACAAATCAGATTTTTATTGCAATAGTAGATGTACTTAATTTATTGCAAAAACCGTGTGATTAAAATGTTGTAATTATATTTTTGTTTAAAGTTTTCCTGGTTTCTTTTTCAACCTGGAAAATGCTTTTTCAGACACAAGTTTAAGGTAAAGTTACAATGTTTTTCTTCTGTCATTGCCACCTCAACCTACTCAGTATTTCCTGATCTGATTGCATAACTGGTTAGAAAAACAGATGGGCTCAAGTTTAGAAATCCTGCTCCAAAGGTGTATATTTAGACATGCCATTCATTATGTGGGAGGCATACTTCCACCCACCCACACATATATATATTCAGTAACATATCTTCCCAGAAACATTAAGAACATGAGAAACAGAAAGAAGCATTGGTAGAAGCATTTTCATCAAGCAGAACAGACAAATTTATTATTTCTAAAAATTTCCTGAAGAGGCATTACATTACATGGGGAAAATACTAAGCCAGAGGAATTATCTTCACTACCCCTACCTCTATCCACAGTAGCTCTCTTCTGCAGGAATCTGCAGAGGCAAATATCTGTCCAGGATGAGATAACGCTGGCTGGAGAGGGATGCCCTACTCAAGAAAAAGAAAAGGCATCAGAAATGTGGGAGCCTACGGCTTAAAGGGCTAATTCAGCCTTTTCAAACCTCTGTGGGTTTTGCTTTCCATACAAGTGTCCTCAGGGAATCAGCCAGTCATTTTACTTTAGTTGAGGGAAAAGGCCACCAAAAAATTTAGTGCAAGTCTTTCCATGGGAGGCTGAGATTAAGATCCTCAAAGAAACAGGGAAATTAAGGCTATTTAGATTGATTGTTAATGATCACTGTGATAATTAAACATGTTGATTTAAAATGTGCTTGATAAAGCTCGACAAGATAAGGAGTTGGGTATCAGAAATAAAAATTGAATTATACAGTTATAAGCTAATTTCTTTTACTAGTGTTTTGGTAAAAATAAGGTGAATTGCATGAGAGAAATTAAAAATGAGAAAAGACTAATCAGACATAATTAAGATCTCATTATCTTAGCAAGGCACTCTGAATTATAACCAAAAAATTCAGAATTGTGTAACACAAATCTCCTGTAGTGCCTGTCAAAATACCCCTGAAGAAATATTTTAGGAGTATCTCCAAAACATCGCAAATTAACAACAAACAGCTAAAAAGAACAGTTTCAGTAAGGTCACCATTTTTCACTTGTTCCAGTGCACTTTCCATGAAAGCTTCTCTAAGTGTTTTGCAAGCACCCATATATTTTTGAAGGAGTTCTTATAGGTTCACTACGCTGGTTTCAAGTTAGTGCTGCTGACCAATGAGAACAATTACTAAAGAGAAAAAAAATCCTGCACCCTAAGGCTTGCATTCAAAAGCAAAACATATGGGAATGATTACAAGCTCAGCTTGACCTCATGCTTTAATGTCACCATAATTTTCTTAAGAACTCAAGTTTCCTCTTGTACTCATGCAACTAATCTCTACATTTTTTGAAACCATAAAAAGAAAGCACATTTTCTAGAATTAATCAAACAGAGACAGGAGTGACCTTTTCCTTCTTTTCTGGATGTCTTTTCTGGCACACTTTTACAGGCTTTTTTTGGTCATATTCTAGTAGGGGATTTTTTTCCCTTTTTTAACAAAATAACAAGTCAACATCTGATCAAATGTTTCAGTATGATCTACCAATACATTAAATCAAAGTAAGGTCTCAAACTTGTCTTTCGTCCCACCCAGTATAAAGCCTTTAAGAAGAACCTTGAACTTCCTTGGGTAAAAATTCTGCTTTTATTTCTATTTAAGGCCCACCTCTCCTTCTGGAAACAGGACTTAACTACTAAGAGTTTTGATATTTGCATCTGATACAACTGAAAAGCTTCTGAGCCTCTTTCAAAGCTGGGGTCACTGATGGAAAAAAAAGAAAACCAAACAAAACAAACCAGTATTTGTTGACTTCTGTGCAGTCAAAGGCTGTCTCCAGAAGAATGCAGAGCTCTGGTGCAAACTGGTAGCCCTGTCAGCTTGACATTTATCATCAGCTTACACAAGTAAACAATTCAGCACCCTGCCAAGTGACAAAGTGGCAACAGGTCCCTAGCCTTTCCTGCAAGATTTCTTCTACCTTCTCCATGAACTAGCAGGGGATTATCCAGCAATATGTTGTGCTCCCTGCTGTTTCTCAGATCCTCCACAAAAATGGAGATCCAATACCTTAAATTACCTTGAATTACCTCTTTTTCTGTCTTCTTTTAAGACCACTCAGCATTTCTCAGGAAACTACAAAGCAGACAATGTGTGCTAATGGGAAATAATGATGGCAGCAAGAGAATTTAATGGAAACCTACACAGGAAAAGTAAGGCCTGGGACAAGCCTGGTCTGCAATGGTCTGTTTCAACAAAATAAATGGGCCAGCAAAATAACATACATTGACTTCATATTATTCAAGATTCTACTTGTGAAGTTGCTATATCCCTGTTTATGCTCTTTAAAAAAGAGAAAGAAAAAAATTTACAGCACATTAATTATTATTTCTCTTCCACTTCTTTGCACTGCTAGTTACTCAAAAAAATTGATAATGCGTCAGTAAAATTCACCACAATATGTCACATTAACATATCAATATGATATACTGGTATTACCAGACAAAAAATAATGTGTTCCTCATCTACATTCTGTTCCTCATTAGCTCATAAATTAAGTTATTCTCACTAGTAATTAAATGGAACATACACATAGAATGTAATTAGATATAGATTTTTTTTTTACCCACAAAGCTGTAGTTAGACACACAAACTCATCAAGAAAACTAATTTCAGGCATTCCAATGTAAAATTGCTTCTCATTCTTCCTCAGTATATAAAAGCTTTTTTTTCTTTTTTCCTCATTTCAAATCAGAGTTGAGAGAAGATCTTGAAAAGATATCAAGGGCTAAGTTAACGATTAGTGAATAAATTATATTCAAAAGAAAAAATACTTACTAATATCAATACAGGGAAATAAATTAAATTTTATTTACCTTGAGACCAGGGTCTGTCAGACATTTTTTTACGCTATTTCCTGAATGACTAGGAAAAAATATATGCCAAAATGTAATTGATTCAATGAAACTCCTCCTTAGAAAAAGTTTTTCTTCAGGACAGTCTTAGGGTGCCACATAGGTATGTGAGTTTCATCACATCACAGGTGAAGGTTATAATCACATAACCAGTAGTAATCCTTCAAATGCAGTTCCTAAAACATTATTAGGAGAATAGAATGGCTATTTGTTAAATAATCAATGGGCTAAGAAGTAGATTATTCTTCAAAATCACTTTTAGTAATAATCAGTACAATCACATGGATGTGGAAGACACGATCACATTGTGGGTTCACACAAATAGAGCAGGTTCAGATGGAAACATTGAGACAAAACATTCAAAGAATATCAATAATTTGGTACTGAAGTCCCTTGTCAGAGATGTGAAAGGCTCTGTAGAACCTTTGGCATGACAATGCCAGATGATATTTTAATTAATTTGTCATCTCAAAGAGTTACCACAGTGACTAATTTCCATCTCGGCTAAAGGTGCTCTAAAAGAACTTTAAAAATAGTGACTTCTCCTAAGACAATGTGAAAGCCAAAGAAAAGTGAATCTCAAAAATCTTCAACTGTCTTTGGCAGAGAAGACTTAGCTTTTAGCATGTTTTGCACTACTACTTAAATTGAAAACTGTCATTTAGAACTACTGTAGAAAACAACAAATAAATTATTAATTAAGGTAAGGCTTCATTTCATGTGGTTAGGATAAGCTGTGTATCTCTCTTTGTACATGCTTCTATTCACTGTAAAAGCAAAATGCTTCTGTTCATTGGTAGCATTGTGTTTAATGTTTTATATTTGAAATGTTCTTGTAAATACAAAAGTGATATTGAATAAAGTGAAAAAAGATTTAGTACTCCAATCTGAGAAAAAAAAACTTGCTTTCGTGAGTAAAATATTTATTCCTTAAGCCAATAAATGCTCTGTAATTCAAATGCAATCACTAAATAACCTTTTTTTAAAGAAAAAGCTGGGTTTTTTTCTGCTAATTTAACCCCAGCTGGCAATTTATGTATAGCACACAGCCTCTCACTCTCCCCCAGGATGGGAGAAAAGAGAATTAAAAGGGCAAGACCCAGAAGCACTGTGGCTTAAGAAGTTCAATAATTGAAAGAAGGTGCAATGAAAAGGAAAATAAAACCTTGGAAAGGCAAATTATGTAAATGAGTAACAATTGCTGACCACCATTTGACTGACTCCCAGCCAGTTCCTGAGCTGTGGCCCACAGCCACGTTTCCCTGGCTTTGAGTATGTTGAGAATAACTCCTTAAGGTATGGAATATCACTTTGGCCAGTTGGGGTCAGCTCTCCCAGCTGTGTCAGCTCCCAACATCTTATGCACCCGCAGCCTGCTTGCTTGTGGGGTGGGATGAAAAGCAGAAAAGGCAGTAACTGAAACAGCTCTTATCAACCCTGTGTTCAGCATGAATCCAAAATAGAGCTCATACCAGCTACTGTGAAGAAAATTAATTCTCTCCCAGCCAAAACAAGCACACGTGCAAAGTATTGTTCATAAGCTTTTTTTTATATATCTATAATTTGAAATTCAATATTACTCCCTATAGAGAAGTTAAAGGATTTTTAGTTTAGGTCCCTGTTCAGAAAGACATTAAGGTAAAGTCAGTAATAGAGTTGCTTTCCTAAACTGGTACAACAGATTAACTTAAAACTTTATTCATTATTTTGCCTAAAGAAAACTTATATTGGCTCTTCAAAACTTTTGTAGTAATGAGAAAGGGTTGACTGGCAATGGAAAATGCGGATGATGATGACCATGGCAAGGCCTTAAGGTTCATCTTGTGCAGGAGTGCTGCTGAATGGTGCTGAGCTAATTGTTCACCATGGTTTCAGAGCTCTGACCGAGGGATGAGAGACTTACACATATGAAAAACAGTGTTCCTAGTTCTATTTCCAGGGGTTTTTGTAATAGGAAATTATTTGAATACAGTTCTTAACTTGTTCACTGTTTTAACAATTTATAAGAATTTATGACTATTGTATCATACACAATGCACATTAATTTGGTAACAATCAAAGGTGTTTGACTTAGGATATTGGATATATTCTTCTGTGGAACCTGAAAGGCCCAATCTACAAAAGTTACAGGAGTAATTTCAGGTTCAGAACAAAGAAGCATGGCAAGCTGGTGGCAAGTCTGTAAAAGGAAAATACTTGTTTTTTCTAAAAAATAATAAGTGTACAGCAGAAATCAGGAGACTGTCAGAGATTGCACTAGATCCTACTTTGTGTACAACTGACATGAGGGTCTGAGATCTGCGATGGATGTGCTTTAGAGAAAGATAATTGTGACAAGAGCTCATATTCAGGGCATATGAATATGCAAAGTATCATCTACTTTGATTTAAAATAGCAGTGTTTTTAGAGGGGAAAAATAAAGCATGGTGTATGTCTTCTTATTTTTTCCCTCTAAATGTGTGTCCCCATTCTGTCAAGTTTAGCCTAAAAATTCTGCTGCATTCAATTTCCATGTAGGTTACCAGTGAAATGAAGTTTACTGTTGGGAAAATTTGGAAGGGTAGGGAAGAAAGGCGAGGAGGAGAGGTAAAGTGAGGGAGTACAATTTCGTTTCTTTAAGCAACAGAGATAGAAAATGTTTGCCTTTTTAAAGATTATGTCTTCAGTTTTACTGACGGCCTTGATCACTATTTATGTGCCTCCACTGATATTAGATCTCACAACTATGGCATTATGATAGCATCTTTGCTTTTCACCAAAAGCATGAATTTACACAGTCTGATAAAAAGATGGGACAATTTTTCTCACGGGATGTGCTTAGATTTTAGATAAAGTAGTTGACAAAGACATTAAAGATTGATTCACCTTCTAAAACACCATTTAGTAATATAAGTAGGCAACTATAATTCCCAAGGTATAGAAATCAACCAGTCCTTACAAACTTCACTTGCTGACACATGTAAAAATTATGATTGTCTATATCAGAGCACAATAACTTGTGCTCAGGGACTCAAAACCCCTAAACTCTGAGTGTTTCTTGCACTGAAATCCACAACCATCTTTTCCTCATTTCAGGAGTTTATCTGCCACTGATTCATTCTGCAAAATTCAAGAAAGACTAAATTTTCACAAATCTTGGGAAAAATTTCATGCCTAAGAAATATCTTCTGTTCCTCAGTGAAAACTATTCTAAGTCACTGAAGGTTTGTGTCAAATCCTATATGTATCTTTCACACAATAAGAACAGACATTCAGAAAAATCTCTTTCTCAACCTGTGAAGAACCATTCATAAGATTCAATAGTGTTAAAAATAAATATAGTGAAGAAAACACAGAGTTGTTTCTGTTTCCATAGTTACCTTATTTTTTTTGATCAATGGTGCAACCCTGTAAAAAGACATAAGGACTATCAAGGAAAGCTGCTCTTCTGATAACACATTCTCCTATTATTGTGCACACCTGCTAAAGGCAATAACACTAAAAAAAAAAAAAAGTTCTTTACAAGAACTTCTGAAATAACAATCACTTGTGAACAACTTCCTTTTCACATGCCCTGTCTTTTTCCCATGCTGTGGCAATTTATGGTGAGCAACAGGCAGGTCCAGAAAAGGAATGTGGATCCTGCACATCTTACACATAACAATCCATGTGCCATTTCTCATTTCTGCTCTTTTCTAGAACCATTCTTAGTCTGAGATTCAGCATGGTTTCATGAAGTGATGAGAGTTCTAACCCTTGCTCTGCTATCCCCTCTAAAGAGGAATGTTTTTTCTGTCATTGCCTTGTGTGCCAAGAGTTTGCCCCCTGCCCATGACTGGTCAGCTACTGTCTAAAGAACACTGCCTCCTATCTGGGTACTGAGGAGTTGGTAACCTAGAAGAGGAAAAAGACAGCTTTCTCAACAGTCTTTTTCTTTTTTTTTTCTTTTTCTTACAGGGTTTTATCATAGAAAATTGTGTTTAAAGTCAGTAGCAAAGCAAGGTATCACTGACAGACAGAGAATACAGAACCAGTTGATCTTACTGTCGGTCACTAACTTCCACCCTGCATTCCAGATGTGGTGACCAGGTTAGCAAGCAGGATCTACTCCATTCAGACCCTGGGTCTCCTTCACCCACTAGTTGTTTAAGACAGACCACTTCACTTTGTCTAAGTAGAGAAGCACTCACAGACACCACAGATCAGTGATTTTGTAAAGGATCTGTGTATGACTACATGATCGCTTCCCAGACATTTGGGAAGCAAGACCTTGACTTTAATTGTTAACCTAAAGCAGTACTGATAAATTACGGATTTCCTTTCTGTAAGAACAAACAGCCTTCTTTATTTTTGCAGTGGAACAAAGCAGCCAGAGGGGCACCAAGAGAATCTTCTCTCTGTTGTGTCAGCTAAGCTTTGCCAACCTCCAGCTGGAACATGTCTGACAGTACAAAACTGGGCATGACAAGGATGCGATTTCAAGAGATAATATTAACTCATGAACCTCAGAACTGAGCATTCAAAATGACCCTGCCCATCATTATGCAATTATCTTCCACTTCTTTATATACTAATGCAATACGGTGGGCATGTGTGCTTAATTCCTGCCACATGCACTTGCAAATCAGGGATAGCTAATTTTAAAAATTTTAGTTTCTTTTGCAGATTTTGAATCTGTGGAAATATCTCTAAGTATTATTTTAAAATAATTCTAATCTGCTTACTATCTTTGCTTTTTGCTAATCACCTTTTCCACTCAGTGTGAAGACATACGTGTGATAATCAAGATTATCATAAAGGACTGCTAGATCCTGGTGATCATGTAATCTCATTGATGTCTGCACAGACAAAGGCTTGGCTATTTTGTAGACTAAACCAGTATTTTTGGTTCCAAAATTTCTGTTTTTAATTTTGAAAAAATTGGAGCAAGGGAGTAGAAGTTAACAAAAAAAAAAAAAAAAGAAAAGAAATCATTGCTATATTTTGAAATTTTGAAGGAGAAAAATTTCAGTTCCTAATGTAAGGAGAAAAGGAGTAATCAAAAAAAAAAAAAAGCCAACAAAAACTCCCAACAACAGTGCAAAAATAAGTGTTAGGTACATGCATGAAAAACATCAAGAAAAAACTGAGGCATGGAAAGTACATGTGCTCATTTCATCCTGTGCATACCCATAAAAATGGTGCTCTTTTTGGAATCTTCCAAACCTCGTGTATCTGCTAAGCTTCGTCTCTGGCCCTTACAACAGGGAGCCCAGCTGAGCTCTGCTTACATGGCAATACTTTAAATAGGATGTCAGAGTGCTGGAAAAAACTGTAAATCCTAAAATCTGCTTAAAATTAGGGAACTGTAAGAGTGCACAACTTCAGATATCGCAGCCTGCTTTAGCTGAGTGTCCCATTTAGGTGCCCATGTAGTACCACAGTCCAGAGTGACAGTATCAGTTTATACTGCTTACATCCCTGTATCCCTGCAGTAGTCATACCCTTAGCTGCCACTCTCAACATTCTGAATCCTGCCATGCTAGGATGCATTACCCTGCATTTCACCTGCAGAATTTCTGTTACAGATGCAGTAGGAGATACAAAACAAGGCACAAAAATAGGGCAGATAATGGAAACGTTCCTTGAAAACAGAAAAATGTGGTAGGGAAATAATTTAGATGCAAGAGATAAGAATTCTATTGTCATTTTTCTCAGGATGTGCTCTGAGAGCACAAAGATAGAAATTCAGACTCAGACAGCACAAGTTCCACTGGAATGAAAAACTAATTAACTAATTATTTTACCATGAATTATTCAACATAAATTAGACAAGTATCTTGAAGGGGCATATATCGCAGAAGGATGCTTTATTGTGCCATTTCCCAGTCGGTGCCTGGAAAAGTCAACAGGGCACCATATTAGCATGGAATTATTTGAGAAAACAACTTTTGATTATTTTGGTTGCAGCTGCTTGTAAGCACTGCAAAGTAGGCATATTCTTACAGATTTTTGCAACAGATAAATTGCTATTCTAATTGCATGTTCATACATTTTGAAAATTTACTTTCTTCTTTTCCATGCATCTCATTCCCAACTATATCAATTATCACAGAATCAGGCTGAAAGCAATTAGATAATGTTGCCAACCACTTGGTCTGCTAACAGGTTGATTGACATTAGCTACAAAATCTAATTAGACAGTTTCAGTAAGGTCACCGCTTTTCACTTGTTCTCCTGCACTTTCCATGAAAGCTTCTCCAAGTATTTTGCACTTCTTAATGTTCCTTAACAGGAAAAAAACTTGTGTGGATCAAATAATCTCTGCCAATCAATCAACATGGCTGGCCATTGCACAAAAGCTTCAAAGACTTTTGTATTATGGAAAACTATTATTATGCTTCCCATATAATTGAGATGCATGGAATGACCTGGTGGGTGGCACCGTGCTACAAACAGAATTAAAAAACTACCCCCTAAAAAACACACCAGTTTCATTTCTGAATTAGCCTGCTGTTAGCCCAACAGTTGTGTTGTTAGTAAACCTGTGCACCAACTCAGGAGGGGGTTCCCGAAACATGTTTTTATTTAATCAATAGCCTTTACACAGCTCCTGTTTGTCACCCTCAGTACCAGAGAAAAGTAATCTTGTGTTCCATTTGAAAAGTAGATTATGGCCTGGCCGCGTGCTGGTCTTTTGGATGAAACTCCCCTTTCACATCTAGATTTTAAAAAGCTGTTCTTGGAAATCTTGGCCAATCAAGTTCTGGGTAAGATGTAACTGCTAAACATAAGGCATACCATGACAAGAAAAAAAAAATCAAATAAAAAGAAGAAATACTGTATTTGAAAATAGGTGGCAATGAAAGAATTGCTGGAAATTCTCCATGTTACTTTTATCTTAATTTAAGCATATTGCTTTTGGTTCCTTATATACATAGCTGATAAATAAAAAGAGGTATGTTGGGAAAGCTTATATCTATGCACACTTCAAAGACTGTCAGGTTTAAAAGAAAAGTATGAGTTATAATGCTCCATCTAGGTAAACAACTGATTAAGTTAAGCAGTTCCAAGTTCCAGATTTATCATTTATTCATAAAGAAATATATTGAAATCACACACACACAATCCCCCTCTCAAATAAAGAAATGAAAACACATGATGAAATATGAAAATACAGCAGTGCTACCCCCTTGCACTAGTGCATTTGTTATAGAAGTGAGACTGTTGGTGAGCATTCCTTTATGGTTTTACTTGTCCCTTTGTTTTTTCAAGAGTTCTTCCACAGCTTTTACCAAAATCTTTCTGGCTTCTTAAAGCAAAAATAAATGTGTTTTACGAGGAAGCTGACTGCAAGTGCTAGGAAAAAAAATTATGTCAATGTTGAATTTCTTAACGATATTGACTCTTGAAAATTGTTCTATGCTATTGAGAAGTAACAGTGGGATTTTTCATACAGTCTGCTTTTTTATTAAGAGAAGAATTTGAAATGTTGTGATGCTTAAGAATTGCTATTTCAGTGCTGAGTTGTCTAACCTTTTCATGTAATTGTGAAAGAAACATGAACCTCCTGGTGAGTTACACTAAAAGAAAGTGTCAACTGAGAAGTCACAAGTCACTGAAAACAGAATCTGTCTTACTCTTATTTTACTGAAGCTAGCATGCTATAGAGGCTACAGTGTAAGATTAAATAATAGCAAAGGAAGGGAACAAAAAAATTCAATATTTTCCAAATAAAACTAAAGGCAACCCACTTAGATGTGAAATCCAAGAGGAGAAAGCTTTTGTTGATTTACTGCATTTGCATATCTGTCAGGTTTAAGCTTCCTGAAGTTCCCTAGCTAAAATATTATCCAATTGTGCTACCTGGAAAGATATGGCAGCTCTTAAAAATTAAACTGTCACTATATTTCTGTTCATTTTCTCCCCCAATGACTGTCTATTCAAATTCTAACCTCAGTTTTGGGGGTGGGGATGAGGGTGAAAATCTATCTTTGTAACAGCTGCTACATTTCATTTCAATATGCAACCAAGCATTTTTTTCCAGGTTAAGATAAGTAATTTTTTAGAAATTACATTACATAACGATGTATGTTATGCATTCCATGAATCAGTTCAAGCTCTTTTTTGGTAATTCATTAAAAGATGGTTTGAGATCTATATAAAAAAAAATTTTAAATGGTGAGAGTAATAATCACCAGCTTGTCTTACCTTTCTTATGTATAAATTAAGAATTACAACGTTAAAAGGGGGGAAAAAGTGTCTTTAATCTGAATAGAATATGATCCTCAGTAGAATGAGTATGTACAGGAGAAGAATTACCTCTGTGCCAAAGCCATCATAACTGCCAAGATTCACACCAGGATTACATGGAAGGGCAGTGACAACAAAGGCTTAGCAGGTATAAAAAAGTCCCCACACAATGGAAAGCACCAAAGCAAACCACAAGATTAAGCAGAGGGTCAACAAACTGATATTCAGCCTAACACAGAGCAACATGAATAGTTCTCGAGAGGTTCAGCACTCAGTGATGGAAAATTTACCTGCTTAGCTGGAATTTCTCTGACATTTCTCACAAAACTCGGAGTTTCAGAGCTCAAAACCCCTGATCATTTGAGAATCGCCACCATATAGTCAGTGAACACTACGTGATTATTGTGTCACAAACAGACTTTTCACAAGCTCAAGGAGACCTTCCCACATTCAGTTCATACAGGTTGGCAGATTCAGATGGCAGAGCCCCTGAGCCACTACTGCTGTGCTAATTTTCAGTGTCTGCTTTTCCTCCTTGAGTGTCTGCAGTTCTCAACAGTCTCTTTCCTTTGGATTCCCTGGCTACTTGGCACATCACCAGGACAATCTAGGTGTCCCAGAGCTCATTAATGAAAATGAGTATGGCAATGGGATGTGACAGAGTTGTGTTTCCTACCCAGCCTTACACTGTAATCAGCTGGGGTGGGAGACATGGTACAGGTGCTCCTTCTTCCACCTGCAGCAACATTCTTTCATTTAGTATAGAGCAAATTGATTAAATTACAGATAGATTCAAAGAGACAGCAGATTAATTTCTCACTGTGAAGAGTAGCAAGTTATTATATTGTTTGTTTTCTGATTTCTCAGGAAGCAAAAAATACCTGCTTCCACAACTATAACAATTCAAGGGAAAAAAAGACATCCTCAGTCTTCTATATTTACACTACAACCAAAATGGGTACAAATGCTTAAAGAGGATTAACCAAATGGGATGGACAGGTGAAGGTCTGTGGTTAGTAAGTCAATATTGGAGAATGGCCCCCCAAAACCACTCAAAAAACTTAAGCAGAATTGATGCTGTGCTAGCATACATCACTGTTTTACACTGCCAGCTACCTGTTATGTGGAAGGGCAGGGCATCATTACAAAAAATATCTTTTCCATAATTTTGACCCCAGCAACATTCTGCTAAAGGCAGAAAAGGGGGAAACCCAGACAGTGGAACTTTTGGGTTAGGTGGCTGCTAGGTGCACAACACCCAAAAAGGCACTGCTTCTCTTATGGGTCAGCAAAGTATGTTTGAAAGGTAGATATTCATGAGAAATTGCACCAGGATGGAAGCAAAAGAGAGGCTGGAAAACAAAGGTGTACAGAAAGACTGAAGATGTGAGCAAAGATACGCTTTTCAATCTGTAGCAAGCCCTTCATTAAATTTCAAGTGCTTGGGCCATTCTTCACACATCTCAAAACCACATGTTCCCACACTCTTAGCTTTTGATTATAAGTACAACTTCCACATTTTCTTAATGTCAAGTAGCTATTGCTTTAGGCAAAGTAGTACTTAACAGCATTCTTGAGTGTGTGAAATTTAGGGTAAGGGGAAAAATCATGTCAATTTTTTAAAATTTCCAGCCCTGTTTAGAGTAAACATCAGTTGTCTCATCAGCTGCTATTATGACAAAGAATGTACTCCAAGTGCACAGATGTGGATCCTGGAAACAAATTAGGCCTAAAAGATTTTTTGCTTCTTCTTTTCATAAAAAGAACTAAAAGGCTGAATTATGCACTGATTTTAATAACGAACAATATTGGATGACATCTTTTACTTGACAAAGCAAAATTTCTTCCCAACTGTTATTATTTTAGCCTGAGGTTTTTTCAAAAGCATTAACCCATTAATAACTCCTATATCTTCAACCTGAATTAAAATCTGAGAGAACATAAATATGACTTGATTGAATGTAAAGTACTTCCATCACACCCTCTGAGGAATTTAAAAAGACTGGAATTCTCAAAAGTACATTCTGCAGATAATTTGATTTGCTGTAATTGTTTACACTTAAACTCTGTGGAGGAAAAGGAAGTGCTGTAGACAGCCTTAAAAGCTTACATATATTGACAGCTGGATATCAGCCTGACCTGAATGGCTTTCTAATGCATATATATTGCATTATATAATATATATAATTATATATATATGCATTATATAATATATACGCAACTATAATTGGTTGCTGAACATATTCAAGATATTGCTTTAATTCTGAGACAGTAGCCAACACTAATTTCTGCATACAGGAAACTAAAATACTTATAGCAGGTATCACAAAGGTAAAAGACTTATACAAATCAGATTTTTTTCCCTTGTTGCCCAGGAAGGTTTGGCCAATCCTTCACTCCTTTCTCACCTACAGTTTGTTAATCACTCACCTGTATCAGCAGCCCCAAAAGTAATAAAAATTAAAAGACTAATTCACGAAAAACCCACAAATTATCTACTTCTTCTACTGTACTCAGATCCTTTTATCTCTGGGGCTCAAACACTGGATTTTGTTCATATTGAAGTATATGGTGTTTATCAGGGACAGCAAGGCTTACAGATAGCAGTATTCTCTATGGGAAATCTGCACAGGAGGTTTATCTCTGAACAGTGTTTGAAAAGGGAAGCAAACTGATCACAGCCTGATGAATATCAGAGCATAAAAGCAAAGCAGTAGAGAGAAGGAGAAAATACACAGGCTGTGTGGAAGCAGGAGGAAGAATTAAATACAAGTACATCCCAACCTGAATCTCCTAAATTTCAAAGTTTGCAATCTTATAATAAAAGGAAATTCAACAAATATTTGATTATCATTGTTATAATCATAAAAATAGTAATAAAGTATTATTCTAAAATAAAAAAATGAAATATAATACCTTCTAAGATTAATATGATTAGTGATAGATTCAACAGTAGCTGGATCTCTCCTTTTTTATCTCAACCCAGGTGAGAAGAAAACAGTGTATTAATGATTTCACAGCTTTAAATTAATATCTGACTTGATGCAAGTCCTGTACTCTTGTACATCTCTGCATAGAGGTTGGACTGCTGCAAGAATTTTACTTACTGCAGGTCAAAGACAAGATGTCTTAAACAGTTAAAAAAAAAAAGTCACTACTGTTCAGTAATTTATCTTTCTGACCATCTTACAGATATAGCCCAGTATTCCTAAAGCACTCAGAACTGCCTAAATTGTCTGTTTAAATGAGCTATTTTTATGCCTTTTGCTATGAAAAACAGATTTTGCTATTCAAAACAGTGCTGCTTGTTCATGAAAAGCAGGAAATCAATCTTTGTCCTTCTGTTTTGCTTGAGCTTGGACATAACTGATGAATGAATGCATTTCGTGAATGGTTACCTACTGTTTGACTACAGTTGATAATTAAGAAAGATCCTTATATTACTATTATAGATTACATAAACTTTATAAATTTCAAGCATGAGAAGTATTTTCACACTAGCTATTGCAGTCCCTGTTACTGTATCTCAAATTCCCATAACAACAAGGAAAAGATATATAAAAGAATGTGTTTACAGGATATTTCTCATTCCAGAGCAGATTGCAACCAGGGTTTTTGGTGCTTTTCTATCTTGCAAAATCAGGTAAATCTATGAATTAATATTTTCCATATTTCTTAAGTATTTCTTTTTCACACAGTCCTTTCCCAAGTAAAGCCCAATTAAGGCAATTATTGGAGAAAAATGGGTAGCTCTCAACAACAATGGACATGGTTTTGCTAAAGAGCATGCTTCTACAACTTGGCCTCTCTGTATTTCAAAATACTCTGAGTATTCTGTCTAACCAGATGTTTATTTACAAAAATGCACCATGTAGCAATCTCTGCTTTTCTCATCAATAAACATTTTGGGACATTGGAGAAGTCATTGTATCAAGAATACTTATAAGAAAAACCCGTATTTGGGGATATTTTTATTGCCTTAAATATGAAATAGCACAGTCCTTACATGTTCTTTTCAGTCATTTGGTGGCAGTATCTGCAAAGCATATTCAAAGCTTGCCTGTGATGTGAAAAAGCCATCTTTAACTGTTTATCCAGCACTCCCACTCTTGCTCTGCCCCATAAAGCTGTATTTTGTACTAGCAAATTAAAAAAGAGTAAAATACAAACAGTTTTGTGGACAGTACTGTCAAGGACCAACATTAAGCACAATTACTTTGAGTAGAGTTAGATTGCTTTAAAGATTGTGTATTGCAAAACTGGCTAAATAGAAATGCCTTCTTGAGAGGTCACAACTCCCAGTATTTCACCATTCCTTCTCTTGTTGCTTCTACAGATCCAGCATCAAACTCAACCTGTCCTCTGCTTCCCCAGGGGTCTCCTTCCTGCCCCTGTTCTCCCCAGACACCAAAAGCCAAAGGCTCTCCTGCTGAGAGGTGCTTAAACACAGCGTTTGCTATTTTCAGGAGTATCTGTGTTTTCCTTTTCTTTTCCTGCAAACTATCTAAGAGCTTTACAGTAAACAGGAAACAAACCCAGTGTTACTTTGAAATTAAAAAATGTCATCACATCCTTGACCTTTGTCCGTATCAGATACACATATACACATTAAAATAATAAGCCTATATAGGTAAATGTTGGTATAAGATTTTAACACTTTTTTAATCTAGAGCAATAAAAAGTTGCTAGCAAAATTTATGAACTGCTACAATAAAACCAGGATTTGGCAAACTCATATAAAATAATTTCAACGAGAGCTTGAATTGATTGCATTTATTCAAACTCACAAAATTCAAATTTAAATATGTCCCAGTTTCTGCAACTCTCACTGAGAAAAGCTCAGTGAGAACTCTTCCAAGTTCAAGCTGACAGCTTTCTCATTCCTATGTGATGAAACATATATATAGATACACCTAAACGATGAGAAAAATTCCAATATAACATACTATAAGTTTATTAAGTCCCTGTTAAATCAACAAGAACTGGAAAGGCCAAAAGTCATAGCATTTTAGTTTCACCAACAGACACGAATATGTAAACATTTACCCTAACAAAAACAAAGCCTCATAAGCTTTTGAGTCTAAAAATATACTGGCAAAGCTATAGCACAGCAATAACACAAATCTTTTTTGCAACAGGGTTCTTTTTAAACAAACCACCTCTTTAGCAGTACAATTTAACTACAGCATTATCATGCCAGAATATATTATAAGAGTTTGTTATTTTATTGCAGAAGAAAACTGTGGTACATTCACAACTTAAATAGAACACTGCCAGCTTCAGTTACACTTGTTACTGCACATAAATATTAGTCCAAATTTTAAAAAGAAAATAGAAATTTCAACCCAAGAAAAGGAGCTGCTGCAAACAACCAAGGAACAATCTCTCTGCCCCTTACCTTATATGGAGGTTGAGAACTCATAAAACTTGATGGTCATTTCTGCTTCTCAGTAATTAAGGCTCTTGAGAAAATCTAGATTACCCTAAGAAAAGCGCCATCATCATCTGAAGAACTGTACAACACCCACTGAACATTGAATTCCATTTTTATTTTCACCTGGTCTTAAACTTAATATTTTTCCTTTTAAATTGAGGATATGGACTTTTGGATACCTTAGAAGCTGTGACTCTTCAAAACAAGGCAAGTAAGGAAGGAGGGGTATCTGACTAGGGGTCACTCTAGAAACACACTTCTTTAGTCTTGCTCCCATACAAAGAAGGTCTGATGGATTTTTGTTAAAGCTCTCTAGCTCTAATAAAAATCTGCACCTTTAGAGGGTGCAGACAGCTCTTCATTTCTAGCAGCACCTTCAGGTGGCACTTCAGATGCCTTTGCATCTTCTCAACAGGCACAGGGTTGAGCCTCGAGGAGCTGGGGTATCAGCCCAGCATCCATCATCATCATTCAGTGATCCTCTGCACAGAGCAAACTCGAGTTCACTGGCTCTGAGAGATATCCCAGGCAGAGGGAGGTCACTGGTCACAGTTGCTGTGGTCTGGGAGAGCTCAGAGGGTCTCACTTTGGGCTGCTGTTTTTGGGATCACAAGAGAGGTGGCTTTAGTCATCTTCCATCCAGGCCACAATTTAGGTCAGAAACTTACTTTGAAAACTTGATAATGAAAATAGTATCCCACTTGGGGTGTTATTCAGGCAAGAAGAAAACATTTGCAAGGGTGTCTGTGAAAATTCATGTGCTTATTATACAGCACTAGTTCCTGGGAACAGACAGTGTTTCTGATAAGCTCCAGAGGGGCTTAGCCCAGGTGCAGTTCATCAAGGCCAAGGCCTAAAGAGTATTTCTCAGATCATAGTGCAGCTCAGGGTAGGGGAAAATGTACCACCACAGGAGCCAGGCCAGTCATTCAAAAAACTTGAGAAGCCAGGAGTTACATTGCATTGTAGGGGCTATGTTTGGGCTCCAGGAAGGCAGATTCTAAGGAAAGAGCTGATAAATCTGGTGTAAGACTGGGCAATTCCTCATGAACAGGAATGGGGGTTAAGCCAGCAGAAAGAAGCACAAATGCAGCAGCTTACAAGCAGCAAGTTTAGCAGCCCACAGTAACACTTTTTTGATCAGGACAGCACGTAATAACCACCAAAGGGTATGGCTAGAGTGGTGATCAGCAGCACTGACATCTCTGGCAAACAACTTTACAGCCAACTCAGAACAAGTATAATGCAAGATTCTTTGTACATAAACCTCCCTTAATCACCGTTTTCCTCCAGAATAAGGTCCTTTCCTCCAGCTGGTCACTGTGCAGCCACTTGCATTGCATTTTTGAATCCAAAACACAAACTCAAGACCATATTCTTTAGGCCTCTAGGAAAAGGGGTTTTCTGTCATCTCTGAGGCTGTTGTGGATCTTACAGAAAACTAATATTTACCCAGTCACATCAAAGTACTTTCAGATACCATAGACCATTGTCTTGAGAGCCTGTAGTTGCACTCTTAGGCTTTAAATCCATTGTGAACCACTAAATAGCTGTTTCTCATTTATTTAGTTTAACCCATTTACATGTGCATTATGGAAAGCACCACTACTTAATGTAAAATCCACAAGATATTTCTATATTTAATTACTGTTTTCTAAACCATCTATGAGTGCACTTATGCAAATAACAGTCCTTGTATAACCTAATGTCTCAGTTCAACAAAACACAGAGGCATGTGTTAGCTACTGACATCTCTAGGCTGAGTGAGAATCCAGAGGTAGGAAGGCTCTCACTGTGAGATGAGAACACTCAATTTGCAGAAAGCATTTTGAAAGATCAGTTTCCTTAATTATGAAAACTTTCTGGGTTTGTTGCTTTCTTTGTTTCTTTGGAGAAGAGATGATGACCGTTAACTCAGGAGAAAAAGTTTTATGGAAGTCTGTCCTTCTAAATGTATTTCTTCCTTTAAATCTACTCATTTTTCCAAAGCCGTGTTAACCTATCTTAAAGGAACATTATGATATCAGTTTGACTTAGCAAATACAATATCAGCATTCCTTTGATTTTCAGGGGCAATACTCATCTTCCAATTAAAATTACTATCAAATATATCACATTTATACACACGTGAATTAAAACAGAACACAAAGTAATTTTTCATAAAGTGCAATAGAGTTGCAACCAACATGTCAAAACCACCAAAATAAAGACTACGGCTATAGTTGAAAGTCAATTTCTGATTTGCAGTCTATAAATACAGCCTCATCAATTAAAATATAAAATTTTTGACTACACTTGGCTTATCTATACCTTTTTCATTCAAATCCTGTTTCTCTAATTTCCTTCCTCTTTATTTTGAGAAACACCTATTTCCTATCTCTCTGTCACAACCATTTTCAATGACCTACACCTGCAACGTTCATGCCTTAGAAAATTCAGCACTTTCTATAGATTTCCAACATTTAGTATCTGAGTTTAGTAATAAAACAAGATGCTCAGACTTGAGCTTGTTCCGGTAGTTTGTGAAAGGAAAAGACACCTTTCGCGTCCTTGTGCTCCTAAGGTTTATCACACCTAATAAGAATGGCACACTACCAGGAAACCTTTTTTTCCCCTTCCCAGAAGAATAGAGAGAACAGTTATACTTAGAACCTGATTTTATTCTGGTACAAAAGAGAATTTATATTGGAAGAGAGAATGCCTTTGTTTCTTTTCTGTCGTGGCTGATTTATTTATCTAGCTGATACTATTTTTGTGGACAAGACAACCCCATGACTTTTTAATACAATCACCAAAAAAAAAAGAACC